>VZSG01001176.1:5413-45089 GCA_013398315.1 Nothoprocta pentlandii
TAATTTCCAGATGGTCAGCAGAATTGTTCACCTACAGCAATAAATGCACCCTCTTTAGCTGGTTTTGGATACACATGACTTCTGGCAAAACTGAATAATACCCAGTCTGTCTGAAATTCAGATCAACGGATGAATCTGAATCAGTGAAAATTGTTTGTCTATCTCTTGCTGCATCCGCCACAGAACTAACAGGCTCAGACCCTTCCAAGACCACGACCTTCGAAAGACCATAGTTAACAGAGGAGTCCCTAATCCTTAGAGATAGGCAAATATTGTACCTATCTTGTAAAATGACAGAACAAGACATAGAAAATGGAGATTGGACAACCATAATTAGGTTCTGAAAAAGTCATGTAACAAATCATCTTGGAACACTTTTCGGGTTGCATGAAGGAGAATAGAATGATTTGAGGGATGAGATTGCAAAAATTGCAATTTACCTCAGCTTCAGCAAAGCTTTTGATGTCCTCTCCCACAATCTTCTAACATCCAAGCTGGCATATTAGGATCTTGACAGATGGATATCTAATGCAGCCCCCTAGGTGCTGGTGGGGAAGTTATAGAGAAGTCACAGGACCCTCACAGCAGTGCACTGAGTGCTTCAGTGCTGCATCCTCGCAATAGTGCATTGAGCAGTGCATCATAATTCTGGAGTAAGAGAGGTTCATTTTTTTTCACCACAAAGATAGCCAAATATTGATTGGCACATGTTGTCCAAAGAGACTATGCCATCTTTGGAACAGTTTTCAAGACCTGACAGGACAAAATCCTGAGCAACTTCAGAGCTGACACTGCTATGAAGACGAGTCTGAACTAGAGACCTCCTGATGTCTCTTCCAATCCAAATTGTCTGTGATTCTGTGTATCACATTTTAAACCCTTCTTTCTACTCTCTTTGCCATCTTATTTTTTCTACTTCACGTATTATTTGACCTTCACTAGTTTTGATTTTCTTTGCTCCAACATGTAATTTCCCTTTTCCTGCTGTTTGAGCTCTATTTTGCTCCTGAAATCCAGTGTGTTTTTTTTCCTTTTATTCTACTAGACAAGATGCTGAAGCTTTCATTATTTCATCCCTCTTAGATTTTGTTCTGTTTTCATTTGGAAAGATTGTAGCTAGTACTGTATATTTACACTACTCTTTATATTCTTAGTTTTATGGACGATTTTTTTTTTCTGTATTTAGCATTTGTTGCATCTCAAAGGAAGATCCAAACTGTGAAGTTTCAACAAATCTGTTTATTTCATGTATATATTTTTCTGGCAATGTTCTGTTTTTGTGATGGTTTAAAAATTACTCTAAAAAACACAGTATTAAGTATTGAAAAAAATCAGTACTTTATTCACTAGCTGTATAAAATTTTTAATTCCTATCATTGGAAAAATGTACCTAAAATCATACTTTTACCTACAAAAAAGGCTACTTGTGTTAAAAAAGTGTACAAATTTTATTTACACATCTTACATTGATGTAAGATTATTTTTATAATAAGATTTTTATCATGTAAAATCAGGAAGAACCCCTGTGATTAGATTTTTGTCTGACATACTTCTTGCATAGTAAAGACAAAAGATTTCCTTCAGCATGTCATTATGTTTGTGGCTCTTCTTCTATTTTCTTTTTAATATACCTTTAGAATACACCTTTAGAAGAAAATAAAAATGATGAAATAATGTTGCTAAAAGTACCTGAAGGACATTCTAGTGGATTTGCTATATTGGTTTCTGGTAATCATCACAAATCCGCTCTACCCATACAGGTACAAGCCTGTTGTTCAGCTGAAGTAATTGGCTGTGTGCTTGTTGCACAGACACTAATGGATAGAGTATTAAAAATTAAAATATATATATATTTATTGGGATCTGAAATAATGTAGGGCTTGAATGAGAATGATATCCCCTAAGCAAGATAGCTGGTCGCTGTCTGGAGACAGGAACCTTTCTTGTTGCAAGAGCTTTCACAGCAGTTCCTTCCTTTGAACCGTATGAGATTCCCCAAATTGCTCTTCTGCTTCCTGTTGCTGACCATGGTAATTCATCGCTAGTGATTATTTTAACCACCTGTAAAAGTCTGTTGCTTGTTACCATTTCTGCAGGAACAATTTCTATTGACAATTTACAGAAGTCTTAGATAAGTACAATGTGATTACTTTTGCAGGAGGAATCACCCAAGGCATTCATTGGGATACTTCAGCCAAGTCAAAACATTGGTCAACATATTTAAGCATATAAACTTGACTAGGCACAGCAGGTACTGACCTGTGGAATTTTCAAGAACTTTTGAAAATTCCAATTTGGAAGGCTTCTGTAACAACTCAAATACTTACTATGAAGATTTAATCAATCACTTTGTCTCAGATTGATCTCATACCAGTCCTTTATCTTACCTATACAGAACAGTGGCCAGGGAGTTCCTGCACCATCCAAAGATTTAATTACTTAAGTGCACTAGCTGTGCTCACAGGCCCAGCTCTAATACCCAACTACTCCACAACTACAATTAAAGCAGAAATGTGATTTTCATACTTACAGCTTTAGACTGATAGCTTTTGACACAATATGTTAAAATTGTAGTCCCAACTGTTCTTAGTGTCTCCAGTATAAGCAGGATGTTATATTGAGGGTATAATGCTACAGGGAAATACTTTGTTTTGTTTTGCTTTGTTTTTTTTGACTGCTAATATTCTTTTTGAATTAAGTTACAGATGCTGCATATTTTGAAGTGAAATAGGGGAAATCTTTCCATTCCTTTTACTTCTGACATTAATGAACATAGAAAAGAAAAGATGTTCCAGCTTTTCCATTTTGTTTGCTTTCTTTGCCAAACAAGTTCTTAACAATTCCTATCTTATAGTATAACAGAAGTAAGACGGAAAACTTCTTGTTAAAGGAAATATCATCCAACATTTATAATCAGTATTGCTTCAATTGTTTCCAAAGAGGTGCCACATCATTGCAGAAAAATTCTGAAAACAAATGGTGGTTATGAGCTAATAAAAAACCAACTAGACGGAAAGTCTACAGCTTAAATGGGAATGGTTTGTCTTTGAGATGTGCAAGGGATCACCAACTTTCCCCACATTACTTATATGTTTGTTTAGCTGTAATGTAGCAAGTGACTATCTCTTCTAACTTTTCTTTATTGTAATTCTATACTCATCTGGATATTTTCTGTGTAATTTTTCTAACCTTATACTTTCTGTGCTAGTAACTACATATTCATTTTCCCAAAAGTATATCTATTCTAATACTATAAACCTTTTTATAGAGGTTATGAGGTTATTCTAAAGGTTCTCAGGGAATATTTAACCAGATTTTACTTTTAGTTAAATGCATTTTAAAAATTAATTTAATTCCGTTGTATATATAAAGCTACCAACACAAACAACCCTCTTCCCAACTGTAATTTCTTACTTATCCTTAAAAATGTGGTTATGTCCCTAGAACTATTTTCCATCTTCCTTTCATGCAATATGTGCATTCTGCTTTTGATAGCTTTTAGACGTTCAGCACGAAGCATATGTTTGAAGAAAAGTTGTGCAAAACTGTCAGGAATATAAGTCCATTCGACAATTTTGTAAACCATCGCTAGTTCTTTTTTCTTTTTGATCTGCTCCAGCACAGATTGCACCTTCATATTCTTCATATAATGCAGTGGTAAAGCTAATTTCTGCTGCTTCATTTGCATTTTTAAATTTTGCCCTGCTGTTTTTTTCAAATTAAATCTAGGTCAGAGAATTCATAACATAATTCTGTCTTAAGACTGCCTGTTCCCAAACACATTTTGGTATATTTTTGTTTCTGCAAAATCACTGAATCCATTGCTCAATTCAGATATGTAAAAATAATATGTATTTCCTGCTTTTCTTTTTTTCCACTGTAATCTCTCAATTATAATTTTGAAAATTCCTATTGGTTCATTCACACCACATTTAACATTTAAAGAAGTTTGGGATAGCTAGAATCTAGATAGTCAGTGGCTTCCTGGTGGCTTTGGGTAAGGCTTACAGTTTAAAAAGGTATTGATCTGGATTTTCCATTTCTATGTGCTCAAAACATTTATACACCCCAGATTTGAATCGTAGTAAGTTTTTTTTTGGTCTTAGTTGTAATTCTCATGTCAATGGCAGATGTTCTACTGTTTATTTATTTATTTAAAATCTAAATCACATTCTGTTATCGTTTTGTATGGATACTTAAGGAACCTTGTTGAATTGCTATGGACCAAACATTAGAGCTGTAGCTTGTTTTGGAGAACATTTGCTATCACAAGTAGTTATACAGAAAAGGATGGTTTCACTAAATAAGAAAAAGGCATGACTAGAACTCCACAGCCATTTTTTTTGGAGAGGAGCAACTTCTTATTTTCCATGCTCGCAGACCATCTCGAATATTTGGTGAAACAGTTTCACTCTGGTCTTGGTCCTCAGAGGCAAGTTATGAAACACTAAAACAACATTTTAGTTGTTGTTTTAGATGTTGTTTTTAGATGTCTCTAATGGTGTTAGAGAGTGCTGGGTGTTCTTGCTTTCCTGCTCCTGCAGTGACCGTGTACGGTGCACAACAGAGAGAGCTCTGGCACAATGTGGAATTCAGAGACTGCTTCTTCAGAGTGTCTCTTGTCAGCCAGTAGGACTGTACTAATATTAGTTCAAAGAAACTAGCCTTATCCTCTCAACTTAGTGAGATGATAGGAAAATGTCTGAAAAGAAGAAAGCAGTAATACAACAAAGGCAAACCGGCAGTGAGAGTGCACCTGTGGAAACAATGAGCTCTCAAACTTAAATATAATAAACTAACTGCTCTTTTTCTCAGAATGCCTACTTTCAGTCACACATCTTCCATGATGTTTTTTATAAGTGAGTCAGGAAATATACTCAATACATAATTCATGAAGAAAAATATCTGTGTTCATTTTTTGTTTATGACTCAATGGGTATTGTGGTCCTCAGAACATGATGGTACCAGATGTCATAAACTTTGTGAGCTGATAATCAGAAAAAGATGGACAAACTGTGAGAAGTAAGTCATATGAGGTAAATCCACTTCCTAACATGCCCTAGACCTCTCATTCAAACTTTTGGGATGTCAGAGATAGTAATTGGAGGTGAATAGTTTTCTAAATTCATGCCATTTATAGACTTTTATTACCAGGACAATTTTTGTTTTGTTTTGTGTTTCTAAACAGTGTTAGGAGGAAATAGACTCCTTGAGTTGACATGTATTTTAAAAAGGTTTGCAACATGATTAGAAGATTTAAAACAATTGTGAAAAAAAAACTAGCCTATTGCTGTAGCCACATCCTTCAGGAAAGCTGGAATGAGTGGTCTGCCTTGTTTAAATTAAACAAAAAGAAAAAAAAAGAGTTTAAGAAGACTTAAAAAAAAAAAAAAAAAAAAAGGAAAAACCATATAGAAGCTTGAAGCAACCTCTGATATAGGCTACCTGCTGGCTTGCAGGTGCAGAAAGTGCTCCCTTATTGATTAGAGCAGGTCAAAGAAAGGGGAGAAGGAAACTCTGCAAGGGCCAGGAAAATCTGACATTGCAGTTTTGAGGTTTCCCCTGTGGAACAGAGAAAATCTTTGCAGAACAGGAGGCATGGCATGCTTTTTAGGCCCCACTGAGGATGAAGAGTGATGAATTCAAGCAACTGAAGCAAAGTTAATAGCAGAAAAATAGATGAAGCAGTGCTGTAGAGTAATTGACAATCTAAGAGTTTCATCATTGCATATATTTTTCCCTGCTCTAACATGATCTTTCAGAATTGCTACACTGATTACTGTTTTTTTCTGTCTCTTGAGATACGTTTAATTCTGGTATATCTTTTTTTGAAGAATTTCTTGAAAAGGAATAACTTAGAAAAAGACTAGGGCCTAACAGAAATTACGGTGTTACTGAAGCTTGCTTAAGGTGAGAAACGATTGCCACTTCCAGGATGGTTGTTATGCATGGACTCTGCTCCTCCACAGTTCCCAAGGCAGCACAGTCTGCCCTCCTCACAGCTGCAAAGAGGAGTAACGCAGAGTAAGTGAAGGCACCGAGGCCAAACTCTGTTGCACTCCCTGTGCCGTGCCGCTGATAAGCCACACAGGAGATGCCCAGTGATACATGAGAAGACGTTCAGTGCTGAGCCAGCAAGGGTGGCAAATCACTCCTTTTTGATGAACTTTGCTTGAACTTTGCTCATTATAACCTCATTTTAATACCAACTCACACCTCCATCTCAAAAGTTACCTGCCTTCTCCTCATGGAGCATGCACTCTAGATTTTCAATTGACTATAACTGTAAACAAAGGCAAGAGAATTTTTCACCAGTCAATAACAAAAGTAAGTATGACTACAGTCACTTAAGCTGCATCTAAATGTAAGAAAAAGGATAAAAGGTGAATTGGAAGGGGTGGAGGGAAGACTCCATTACAACTTCTGGCATTGGTTGACCGGCTGAATCCCCTTTCCTCTCCTCAGGTCAGGACGCCACCTGAGGAGATTGGAGACTAAGAGCCCTCTCCCATCTTCCTGGGTGAGTAATGATTGCTCATTTGTACATCAGAGCTAGCTAAAAACCCCACGCTGTAGTAGAGAATTTCCTGCGCTGACATTAGACACCTACTTTGTAAATGTTGCATTTGAATAAATTATGCTATTTGTGAACAGGACTCATTGTTTTGAAGGCGATTGGACCTATGGTCAACTGTTCATGAATCCATTATTGCCAGAATCGAACCTATAGCTACCACGATGCTTGGTAGGCCTATGGCTTGGATGACTCCAGCTGCTCCTAGTCCCTCTGACTTCATAGGATTTGTTGGAATGAAAGCGGATTGATTCATCTCTTACCAAATTAGTACCTCCTTCCCACCACTTTCAAACTGCAACATCTTGACAGGAGAATTATTTCCTCAGGTCCTACAGATGAATCTGAACTTTGATATTCCATTAGCAAGAGACTCTCTGTGGTGAAAGGCAGGAGGATCTTGCTGTTTTTTTCCTGTCCTTCTTCCTCCCAAAGAATATAACCAGTGCATGAAAAAAAAAAAAGAATGCCATAGAATACTATATACTATATACTATCAATCTAAAGTAACTTGTACTTGAAATAAAGATTGCAAATTCCTAAAATAATCTCATAAAGATATATTTTTATTCTTTTTAGTAAAAATATACATGTTTTTATACTTCTAGTTTATTATGGTTCTTAATAATCATAACTGCATTTGCATTTTTTTGTAGATTAAGAACATATGCCTCCCAAATGCCTATCTAGGGAGACTAGATATGTAGTGTGGATATTGGTAGATACAAAGGTTCTTGAATTTCTGTCTTTGTTTTGCTTACAATTTGAGTGTAAAATTGGAAATGCTCTAAATCAGCTGCTCATACTCTACTCCTTGCAAAATAATGTGTCAGAGAAAAACTTGGAGGAGAAATTACAGTCCTAAACTTGAACTGGCAATGTCTAGTGAATTCTTTAACTAAACTGTGCTGTAAGACGGTTCATGCTCTGAAAAAATAATGTACAAAATGATGTTTCAATTAGAGCCAATTGTATCCTTTAATTGCAAAAATGATATTCATCCAACAGAGAAATACACTTTCCTCACTTACACTGTTCAAAATCCTATAATGAGTTAATAGGAACTCAGGATTGTGAGCCTGGTATTTTGTCAAATAATTGCTTTATTATTGGTACACTATATTTTCCTTGAACTTCATGGAGCTGAAAAATGTAATAACTGTAACAAACCTTAACTTGACAGCCATATACCAAATGTTATTGCTACTACTTTTTGCTTTATTCTTTGGGGAATAAGCTTTATGTGGTCAAAGCTACTGTAATGTACTTCAGGGAATGAGCTTTGTGTGGTCAAATCTACTATAATACAGCAGCTTTCTAGAGAAAAGCACTTAAAATCTATGGAGAGCCCCTTTAATTTCTATTAGGAGAATATGTTCAAATGCTCCATGCCATACAAAATTATAAGAGCAATGAAAATTAAAAAAAAAAAAAAAGAAAATTGTTACTTTCTCTCAGCTGACTATGGTGCCTTTGCTGTGTTATGACATGTGCCTGCTACTGTTAATTTTCAGTAGTTTCTGATCACTTCAGGAAAAAAAAAATTAGATACCCTACCAATTTTTGTGTGAATGAACTACCAGCTCACACAAATATAGTAAATGTTTGAAGCTATTGTAGAATTAGTACTTAACATTTAAGAAACTGAACAATGACACAATAAAACTAAACTAAAATAGGAAGTATATGCGACTACAAGCAACTTTTATTAAGCAAATGTACCAAATCCTGATGATATCCTAATCTCTGCGGGGGGAAGAAGGGCAGACAAGGGAGATACAGAACTTGTCCATTAAACAAAAAAAAAAAAGTTACCTTTACAAAAAAATCCTTGCCTTTGGGAATTTTAGAAAGCTAAGGATGAAACACCATATTTTATTGGATAGCGCAACAGTAGTGATGTTACTTAAATAAGCAAATTGCAACCTGGGGTCACACAGGCTAGTTATATGTCTAAGAAATATTCCTGGAGAGTGGGCAAGTGACGTAAAATGGAATTATGCAGGATATTGTCAGCATATACCCCCTGACCAGAAAACAAAAGGGAAATTGCAGAGTTTTCAAAACAAGCAGAAAGACACTTCTTTAATTGGAGTTTTAAGCTCACGAGAATGGTTTTCTCATTATTTTAACCACAGAAATGCTTCAGCTGCATAATTTTGCAGTTGTTAGAGTGGAAAACAATTCATGGTCAAGTTGGAGGTAAGCAATAAGAAACCTGTGTAGTTTATGGAACAGCATTTGTAAAATTGTATATCTAGCTATTTCTGTTGTGCTATACAGCTTGCAATCTAGATGATAATCAGTGCAGTAATCAGTATTAATTATCCCAAGTACTGCCAAGTTAGGAAACTTTTGGTGTTATCACAAAAGATGAAACACTAGAACAAATCTGAAGAGAAAAAAAATCAAAACAACTCCTCTCTAACTCCTTTTCTAATGCTCGCATATGGAAGTCACTAATTAGTGCATCTCATTAGTGGGAGGCTTCAGACTCATGATCAGTAAGTTTTTCTACATTGTGTAGGGACTTGAGAAACATCCATGTCAGGAGAAAGATTGCCCGTCTTTCAGCATGGTGCTTGTATGGTCTGTCTGCATGGTATAAAGACCTTCTCATAGATAAAAAAAAAAAAAAAAAAAAAAAAAAAAAAAAAAAAAAAAAAAGAACAACCTGAAAACTAGCTGCTACTTCCCACTTGCATACTGGCACAAAGCCAGGCATCCAATTGCTCAGTTAAGAGCTATCTGTATATAGCACTTGAAACAGGAGGTGAGAAATACCATTTGCTTTTATTTTGCAAGCCAAGTGAATTAAGGGAGATGTCATATATATATGTATATAAATAAAAGACCTTGTAAGTTCCTTTTCTTCAGTTTGTTCTCTCAATCTCAGTTTGTTTATTCTCACTACCCCTTAATGGGACACTGATGCTGGGGTAGGGAGTCTCTACCTAAATTGTCCTTCATTTGCAAGAAATGTTTAATGAAGTACCCTTCTCAATATATTATCTCCATATCATTTTGATCATGACCAGAATTCTAGTTCAAATGACCTTCTCCTTCTTTTCTTGTGATGAAAGACATATTGATTGAGGGTGTTACTGTTCCAAAGGCCATGAAAACTTCCACTGAATGGATCTCTGATATGTCTCTACTTTAATGTCTGATTCTTACAGTTCCTTGCATCCTCACCTTACTAATGATAGTGATGATGCACTCTGGTGCTGCTCCAATCTTCCCATCACTATTTTGTCAGGTCCTGAACAGTTTTTATAGCATTTTTCTTCTCCTTCATGCCAAGAAGTCATCAGATGACTACAGCAACATGGGATTCTTTTTTTTTTCAAAATTTTCATTTGATGATACTCTTTGTACTCAGTGGTGAATTATTTTTTCTTTCACTGCTCACTTTCTAAGAACTACATTAAAAAAAAAATCTTCTATTCTTCTTTTGCCCATATTCTTTTAATAGGTGACAAAAAGAACATACCAAGTATCAAGGAGAAACTGAAGCACAGAAATGATTGGAAGTGCTACAGTCCTGTGCATAGATAACTGGTATTAAATCTGGGAAAGGTACTCAGTTATCTTGATTTTTAAGCCAGAATTCTGCCCCTTTCTTTCTCTCACTTGATTTCATTTTGTACCATAAAAAATTGTTTTGGATTTTTGTTTTCTCCATTTTGTTCTGAAACAATAATTATCACTCCACAGAAATAGTGAGGGGGATGATGAGAAATGCACAGTTCATCCTCAACAATTATTCATCCTCAACAATTCATATACTGAAATCATATAAGCACTTTCTGACAACAATTATAAAATCAAAATGTTAAATTTTGATTTCAAAGACTTTTGATTTCACAAAGGCTTAAATTTTGGATTTTTTTTTTCAATCTGTATTCTAACAGGAGTCTTTTTGCTTCATTTCCTCCTACTTACTCTCAAAATCATAAGACAAGCAGTTTCTTAGGGCTTGTCTGTATCACTAAGTAAATCTCAGTAAGCAAAACGTAAGAATTTAAAACATAGCAGGGAAATAATCTGTGTTCTGGAATCTGTGTCCATACATGGAGCATCCCAGAGCAACTCATCTGAATTATTGTGGAAATGAAGTCCACACTGACGCTGTTTAAAAGACCACTTGCCCTGTAATAAACTACTGAACTAATTGAAGAATGAAACCCGTAATTAATTTTTTGTATTCTATTAAATTTCTTTTTATACTTTTTTTTTTCCTCCAATTATATTACAATCAACTGTATTTCTGTTGCTGAGTACAACATAGCCTAATCCTACACTAGGATAATAGTTTTATCATACTAGATAATAGGTTTTTTTTTCTTAATTTTTAATAATATTGAATAATCTATTCTGAATAATGAGGAGTTTCTTATTCCATTTCAGTATGCATTTTATAGCCTTATTAATCTGTGGGTAGAGAGAAGCCATACCTATATAAAATAAAACAAGATGGGGAAAAAAAAATAGAATATTTGTTAAAATACAAATATTTCATTCAATTTGTGAATTTATAGTTTTACTTATTAATAGTTCTTGCCAACTGTCTCTGTCATGTCAGTAGAACCGTGAAGATAATGTTTATTTCCTAAAAAATACCTGAAGACAAAATTTTACCCTTTGTTCTTCTGCCAAGAAAGGAAGTGTGTTACTATGATGGACAATAAATACCTACTCTGGGACTCCTTTGGAACTTTCTTTAAGGCAGACACCAGCTATCAGAAACCCTGCACAAGCGTCAATTTCTTCTTTTCTTCCTTTCTTCTTTCCTAACCTTTTAAACATTATATTAACACTTCTGAGGTTAGCTCTTAACGTTGTGTTGTAGAGTTCAGATTCAGCAGGCCAGAGGCTTCAGAGTCAAAGGTTTTAAATCTACGTTATTCAATAAGTACTCCTTGTTCAATATTTTTTGGGGGCTTTAACTCCTCTAAGCTTCTCTGTTTCCCATTGCACTCAATTACCAGTATTTGAGCTTATGAGAGGAGAAACCTGGCTCTATGTAAATAATATACAAAAATATTTATCCATGCTGTATCTTAAATAATGACTGAAATAGGGTAGTGTTTTATATAGCTGACTGGATAGTTTGCCTTTTTTAGCTTTCATTGTATTGATTTTTTTAAAAAGCAATATAGAAAGCCATAAATTAATGAGTTGGAACAATTCAAATGAAAAAAAGGAAGCAAAAGCAGTTAGAAATAATGTGGTATTTCAGTGTAGATGTTCTATACATTTAAAAATCATTTTAATATGATTAGAAACTTCAGCTTTATTTAAAAAAAATAACTGCTTACAAAAATGTTGCTTACACAAACATTTTTGTTTTAATTATTTATACATCCTCTCTTTGTTCTTTTCCATTTGTGTGGGAGGTTGGGTTCTTGCTGGATTTTCTCATGCTCAGAATAGGTTTCTGGATTCCTGTAGCATATATTATGCATTATTTGAAAGTGTAGATTCTGTGGCTAGTCATGGCCTCTTAAGAATAATTTCACTGCTCCTAAGACTAAAGACAAGTAGTCTGGACATGAATAGACCCAAGTATTTGGGCTGCTTTGATCTGAGATGTTGTTCAGATTCAGCTCTATTATGAAATGCTGACTACTGAAGTTTTCTGGCATTGAGATAGAGGTTTCATGTTAATTTGATCACTGTTTTGAACCAAATTGCCATTTCTGTGATGGAGAGAAGCTCCTTTTAATATTCTATCCAGTCTAGCTGCAGGGATAATCTCAATATTTCAGATGTTCCTTGATTTCTTTACTCTGCTAAATCACCTGTTTTGATCTGAAAATGCTTGCAAGTGAAATCACTTTCATATCTTTTATGTACCATGTCTAATCAAAGTATTTAAAGGAAAGAGGATAAACATTTATAGACATATAGACTTTTATTAATATGCATTTTTTTGCTAACCATGAAGCCCTATTATTGTAAGTATACCATTTTATTTCTTTTCTTCTTTTTTTCTGAAGAAAAATGTATCTGTGTGCATGTGACTGGGACACTAAAGTCTGTGCAGGAAGGGTAGTGGCAGGTAGTCATAGGCCAGGAGGGTAGTGGCAGCTTCCCAAGACTAGTTCCATAATCAGAAACAGTTATGTATTAAATGTTTAGTCCACAATAATTCATAGAGTACATTTCTCCATTTAACCCAGGTATCCAAAACCACAGAACAGTCCCTGCCATTATAGGCTTAAGATAGTTCAGAAGATGAAAAGTCATCAATTATAAGCCCCAGGAAGAGCTGAAGGTCATTTCAAGTGTTGCTGCAACACTAGGGCGTCTATGTGATGCAACACTAAGAGAAAGACATGTTCTTTGCTACATATCAAGGCCCCTTCCCTCACTAGGGAGCAACAGAGGTACGCAGGGATTTCCCTGCACAACATCCTGTATGAAGCTTAGACAAGTTTCTAATGCTGCAGAGAGGAAAAAAAAAAAAAACAAAAAAAAAGTCTTCTTTTATCAAGTCTCAACCTGAACTGAAAAGTCAAATTATGCTTGAAGGAAAGGTGGTTCTATAGGGTAAAAACAATTACAGTCTGATCACCATAAATAACAAGCAAAAGCTCTGAAGTCTGTGATTAGTGTAGTATAAATATGACACAATAAACCCAATTCAACAAAAATGAGCCAAAGTTTCTGGTTCACAGAACTGTGTGGATAATAACAAATTGCATAAACCAAGATGCAGACTTTGACTCCAAGGTAAGGAAAAAGTGATCCATAATTCTCATACCAGGGTTAATCTTTTGCTTTGCCATTGTACTTACATTTATTAAACAGAAAAGAAATCAATGCTTCTAGCGGTGTAGTTATGGTCATATTTGGCACCTCTCTGGTTGAAGAAGAATGTATTTTTGATTATGGAAAGAGAGAAAGAAAGGCAAAGGCAAATTCTCTTTGAATTCTATTTGAATCTCCCAAAGGTTTACTTCTTAGCAGTACTAGTTACTGGTACAGATTGCCCAATATGTTGGCCTTTAATATAGATCCAGCTAAAATATTATAATGTCTGAAAGTGAACCAAAAAAGATAAAATCATAAAGTTTGAATAAATATATATATGTGTATACATGTTTGGGTCTAAATATTTTTTTCACATAGCATCCTAGATGAAAGCTAAATAGCAAAAAGTTAATATTTATGGCTTGATCTTTCATGCATACAAATGTGATTATAAAATACCTTAATATTTAAAGAGCTTTTATTTTAGGAATAGAAATTTCATTTCTGCCTTGAAGATTTCATTATTTCATAATTGTTTTCACATATCAAATAATTGTGATAGTTGAACAGAACCTCATTTGAGAACAGATTATTATTTTTCTTCTTTAAAGTAGGTAGCTTTGTTTCAAATCTTTCAGTATTTCAACTGACTTCTTTAAATGTTAGTGGACTAATAAATATCTGAAACTGTAAATACCTACCCAACATTTTATTTTCTGTTATAATAGCACTTATTTCAGTGCGGGCAACTTTTGGTCAATATTAGGCTGTTTACAAAAACTTTTACATAGATGAATGTGTAATAATGTTATTGAAGAAAATAGAAATCTTTGGCTAGTGTGTATCTAAAGAGACACATTAATAACAGCACCATATTCACATAACAGCCCTGTACAGATATTATCTGCATGCTCTGTATGAACTATGTTTTTTTTTTTTTTTGGTAGGTAAACACTGAAAGAAACTGATGCAGATCCTGTTTTTTCACCAGTGTAGACCAGGAATGTGACATGACAGACTGATACAAGTGGAAGGACCAGTTTAATATAAATTGTTACTTTTCTGAAATTCCAGGTCTTTGGAACTACAAGCTCCATTTTGTCTCCCTAACCTTGTCCTGTACTCATCTCCTCCTACCTGTGCAACTAATTCGCTTTGGAGTGGTGTGAAACGCCCCAGCTCCCGCAGTCGCTCTGACATGTTCCACCAAGTCGTGGTGCCCTCCTGAGGCCAAGCATCAATGGGGCTGCTATGGGGCTTCAACCTTGTGGCATAGCTCACCCTCACACTAACAAGTAGGTAATTTAAACTGATGTGAAGGAGACTTCACACACACACACAAATGTTTAACAAAGTACTGGTTGCAATACAGGTACAACATTTTATCTTTACTTTCCTCTCAATTTTTAACTGATAATAGGTGAGGCATGTTCAGGGTCATAGCAACTATCATCAGGGTACTAAAAGACAGTTGTGATTCTTGAACATCATTGTCCATTCCCAAAGCTTTCAAAGAAAGGCTGTTGAACTTGATAAATCATGCTATTTTGTAATGACCAAGTTAAACAGCATGATGTCATTAGCAAGTCCATATCAGCCAATTTTCTGAATTTGTCAGCAAACTTGGATGTGATGAATGCGGTTAAATCATGACCGTAATGTATAAGTTAATGCTCTTAAAACAAGACAAAAAAAAAGAGGGTGCTAGTGAAAACAGCTGTTGGGTATCACGTGGCAAACAATGTGATAAGCAGGTCATTGAGTACTTTTATATACTGCATTCATGATACAAGTTAACTTGGCAATATTGACAGAATAATTTAATCTTGTCACTTTTACGAAGTAGTTTTCAAAATAATAAATTGCTGGAGCTTAGTAAGTTATTGAGCAGTCTTTCCCCATGAGACCTATAGGCTTAAAACAGTCTCCTACTCCCCATTCTTCAGCTGCGACAGACACTAATGTGTTCATTAAAGCCAAACACTCTGTGTAGTGTATACATGCTTTTCACTTTACTGATTGCATAATAAAGGCTTTGCTATAACCCTAGCCTTCAAAATCCATTAATATATATCAACAAAAATTTCTTCTGCTACAAAGTCTACAGAGTACATTACCCAGTGGCTGTTATGGCCCTGTATAGTATTTCTTAAATATTGGCTGGTAGCCTAACCTCAGCTATCAGGAAAAAAAGCTGTGGTTGTGTAATGATGACACTTGTGGAAACTGTTAGAGGAAAATTGCAATGACAGCTCACCTGAGCCAAGAAATAAAGCTGCAGTTCTAGCAGACCGGGAATTTCCAAAACATGCTTGAGGCTTTAGTGCTCTGTTTAGTAATGACTTCCACCAGGTCGGTGTGGAGATGGGAAGCGGGTACATGCCCAAACACCCCTGTTTTTCTAAAGAGCATATCCAGGAAGCAGTAAGAACTGTCAGCAAGAGGTCACCAGGCCAGGTCTTTCATATGTGTTCTGAACATCTACTTATCCAGCTTTGGAAGACTGGAAAAAGATGATAAATGTTGAGTTAGTTACTTTAATCATTCTGAAATATTACATTCACTGTGAATATTGTTGGAGAATGAATTGCAGGTTTTAACTCAGCACACAGAAATTAGAAACAAATGGAAACAAAAATTTTCATTAGATCTTCTTTCCCTCGAATACTCCCACTCTCATTTCTGAACTGTGGCACTAAATGATGTAAGCCTAAACCTTGTAGGCAAAAGCATCATACATGCATCATAGTGACAACTGAGACAGTGTAAGCTCTTTTATAGAGAGCTTGAAAGGGCTGCCACATCAAAATCACTCCAATGTGACACAGTCAATTTTAGCTGGAGAATCTGAAGTCCCCATTATTCCCTCCCCATCACCAACCTGTCACACACCCAAATGTCAGCGGGTTCAGGGTTTTCTAGTGAGAAGTCATGGTATTCATTTATTTTGCTTGAAGATATTATGGTAACTCAGCATGCTTGAAATTCTGTTTCTGGAGAAATGATGAGAGAATACTTTGCTAAAAAGAAATAAAATGTCTCATATAATAGTGGTTTTCCCAATAAGGTAAGTATGGTTGTGTTGTTTTTTAGTCATTCAAATTATTCTAAATATTTTTTTTTTGGTAAGTAGGAATGTTGCTGCTTAATAATGATGCATTTTCTAAACAGCCAAGAAAACTGTTTTTTTTTTTTTTTTTTTTTTTTTTTTTTTTTTTTTTTTTTTTTTTTTTTTTTTTTTTAATGGGGAAAAAAAAACTGTTCGAAAATAGAGTGACTTAAACTGACAGTTTTTATTTTCTCAATTTATCAGTCCTTTCTAGCTTCTTATGCTGGAAGGAGAACTACTGGTTATTCAAACTGAATACTCTTTTAGTAACAGATGACTCTAAAGAACCAAGGCTATCTAAAGAAATCTGTGCAGTGAATTCTGACTGTAAGAAAATGTTAACTGCCAAGACTTGGATTTGACTAGACTGGCCTAGGGTCACTGTCAGCAGGAACTGTAATGAGCAAGTTTGTTCTAGCAGAAGCCTGAGAATTATGGATTTATATTCATGCTTGCCCAGCATCAGCCATTAAGAGACAGAAATGAGGCTCACACTCCGAGCGCATGGTGAGCCTTCACCACAGATTGATATGGATGCTAAATTGAGTCTGCAGAGCTTATTATTTGTTTAGTGCTTGAGGTGTTCATGGCACATAACAGACATGTAAGAAGATGAGGTCCTTGCCCTAAGGAGCTTGCAATCTAACTTAGATAGCAACAGATAACAAAAATAGACCATGATAGGTGAATGAGAGAAAAGGAAGGACAGAATACCAGATAAGAAAAAGGGGATATTGCCCTCAGAACTTTCTTTTCATACAGTAAGGGTTTTATGTATCTTTTTATATTTACCTTTATATTTTAGACTTTCTAAAAGGTTCAGTTCTGAGATTCAAATGAATTATAATGTGAATAATATTAGATGTAAGCTCTTTTATAGACAAGAACTTACTTCTCAGAAGGTGACATGAGAGTCATTAGGGAGGGGGAAAAAAGTCCTTTGAAGTGATTTGAGGTGGTTTCTACTTGAATTCCTCTTTTTCAAGAAGAAGATTTATTTTTTTAATAAAAGGAAATTAAAGTTGATACTAAATTGTTAAACAATAGATTAAAGCTATATTAAATACACTATCAAAACTAAAGTCTAGCTGTGAAAGTACGTGAAAATAACAAACACCATTGTCCTGTGTATGGAAGGATAGAGAACACACCCTAACCGATGTGGAAAGACCTGTTCAAAAGCAGCAAATGAGCAGTCCAGCATCCTGCTTGGGACTTGCCCCATGTCTGTCTCAGGATTCAACAGTGCAGCTGCTTTTGCTGTCGAGACCACATATTTCTGTCAAGTCTCTTGGTTGCTGACAGAGACAAGCTCAACCTTGCATCAAAAATAAAGGCTAGCAGCTGCCTGCAGTCACTTCCTAGTGGAGGTTTATTAACTCTTCTACAACAGAGGTCCATGCTCAACTCAATAACACAGAATAAATAGGTTGATGCTTAATATACGCTGTAACTCTGCACAGCACTACAGAAGGGGGATAAATAGCCTCACTTAGAGGCTTTTTCTGAACTTTTATAGCACTCAGAATTTGGCAAGAATCTGTGATACATTTTCACTATTAGTTGGACTTATCATATGTCCCACTATGCTATTTGCATAAATAATTTTCCATATAAATGTTTTACCATGGCTTTCTGCAGGCTTGGGAGTTAATGCTGACTTGACACACATCATGAAATCCATCTTTGTGACACTGAATAACAGATTTTACACACAACATATGGTCTTACTTTTGGAATAATATAGGCTCTTAGAATTTCCATGAATTATCAGTCCTTTGACATAGATCACTAAGGAAAAAAAAAATCCCCTTCCAATCTTAATTTTAAAATTGTTAATGACAGGAAGAGTCAACTAGTAGCCTTAATAAGTTCTTTAATGTTAAATTGCCCAAACTGTTGTCTAATTGCTTTTTCATTTTAAATTGTATCCCATTTCAAATCTAAATTTCCCTAATTTCAATTTAAAATGTAAGCTGAATGAATGGTAAAGTCTTTAACAAAAAGTTTGTCAAATACGCTTAGCAAGTGCATATGAAGCCATAGCCAGAGATTTGTGCTACTGAACAAATTCATAATCATGAAAATCAGTAAATGGACAAAATTGCTAAATTTGATAATGATGACCAATAACAGAGAACAGGAAAACTTGTAGACAAGGCTTAAACTGCTGAATTATCTGCTGCTTTATCAACCAAAGTGAATGGTAAAGTGAAGTAACGTGTGCAGGAGCAAAAAATAATACCAGCTGTTCACACAGAAGTATAGAGCTTCAGCGATGTTTCTTCTCAGGAAAATGATGGGGAAGTAACCTAAATAATCCTCTGAAAATATTCTTTCAGACAAATCAAAAAGACAAAACTAATGATTTAATGATTTAACTAGAATATTTGTGGGATGCATTGGGGAAATGACGTAACCATTGCAATGACAGATACAGCGTACAGTGTATTTGTAGTATTGCACATCTCAAGTACTGTGCGATTTCTGTTCCTTATCTCAAAGAATGTAACAGCTACAGGAAGGAGCACAAAGGAGCAGTATATTTTGTTGAACAGATCTGGTTTCTTAAAACCAGTGGTTGCAAAGCTCAGGGCTCTTTTTTCTGGGAGAAGCTGATAGAGGCTTTCAAAATCGTGACCGGTATAGCAAATTTAGAATAAATAAACAAAACTATTTCTCAGAGCAAGTGAACTTTTGGCAGACAGTAAGATCTTGAAGCAACAGAACAGTGTCAAAGATCTGGTGAACTACTGTAGGACTCTGCCATAGGATCCTGTTGAAAGTCACAACCCCACAGATGCAAGAAATTTGAGCTGGACAATGCAGCAGTAGCATGGAGGCAGAGAGCAAAAATGGAGTCTGTTTTTCCCTGTAAGCAGGAAGTTATGGGAGGAAGTTATTGCTCTAACTGCAGTGAGGAGGGACATGGAGAGTTGAAGGAGAAGGAATATGCTACTGCTGTGAGAAGGGAGAATCCTAAATCTAACACTGTGGTATCTGAAGTCATCTGCTGCCGAGTTCTTCCACTGAGCATGAATCATGGGTAAAATAACTGTCTTTCTTGTGGAAAAGCACTATACGCTGTTCTGAATTTTTTCAAGTGCTTCTTTTTTTCTGCCAGAAACACCTTCATCTAGTTTGTTCCCTGTACCTTGAAGCAGTATGTGGGTTTTCTCTAAGATATAGAACACAGTAACCTGACTTTGTAAATGAAACCTTATCAGTCTGGTATTGCTGAAACAACATGAAGAAGATTATTTCATGCTCTCCTCAGGCTGGCCCTATGGACAAAGTGGTGCACTAGGTAAAGTTGAACAGTTTTCTATCTGCGAGGGAGGGGACACTTTCAGAAATAAAAGTCAAGATGAGAGAGACCACAAGCTGACAAAGGCTGCTTTTGTTGTTGTTGTTGTTGGTTTTTGTTTGTATTTTTTTGCTATTGGGCACAGAACAGAATGAGTGGATTTGGAAAATGTTGCAAAGGGATTGCCAGCAGGATTTAGCACAGAATCCCAATGAAGGGATGACAAGAGAGAGGGAAAAAAAGAATCATGCTTGCCCTCTCATCTGTTATATCCTGTGATCTCAATCTGCTCTAAGGATGAGTGTTTCCTCCTAATAACTTCCTTTATCAAAGGACAAATCCTATCATCTGATTATAAGTTAGATCTAGAATAATTGACTAAATTAAAACAATCTAGAGGTAGAAATACAGAGCTGATGGGATTCTTTCACACTTCTGATATTACTTGGGTGACAGCAGTTCCCTGTAGCTTGGATCATATGTAGTAATCCAAATGTTGGATTAATGAACGTTTTGCGTGATATAATAAACATATATAATAAACATACCAACTTGAAATGGAGGAAGGTGTATGTGAACCGATGTGTGCGTTTGCACATGAAACATTCTGCACATTGAAGTCAGCAGGTTCAAAAACACGCAAAAATATAAGAACCTACTATACTGCCCTTTTATATGGGCATAGATCTGTGCATGAGAACATTTCTGTTTCTGTGCATTTCTGTTTCATAATGCTTCCGTCTCCCCAGAACAGTATTGCCAGAGCTGTTCTGCTTCTTACACTAGGGAATGGTTGTTCTCTGCCATTCTTGCCCTCATCAGTCTCATCTCTCTTACAAGAGAGATGAGACTGCTCCCCGACCTTGTAGTATGTTTAAGGTGGCTTGCAGCACACCATGTAAGCTGTGAGTAAGGCCAGTCGGGGAGTGATGGGACTAACAAGCTTTTGACTGTGCAATCATCAACAAATCTTACAAGAGATTTAGATTATGTGCTATAGCAGCAATGAGTTTGGTAAGTAAGTTGTGCTGTTTCATAAAACGTTGTCCCTAGTAAAGCTCTGTGCTCTCCCCATAGATTGCAATCTGTAATTTAATAAGTGGCTGCCAGGTTTCTTGGAGCAATACACAAGACTTGAAAATGCATTGTATTTTAATATAATACAAGGCAATATGGCAACTGCAATCTGGCATTATATATTATTGACAATTATCCTCCTAATTTAATTTATCCTCCTAATATAAAGCATGCCAAATGTTTTTGAAATTGCAGTAGTTTTTTGTGCAAAAAGACTAGATCAGTAGGTCTTTTACAAAAATAGCTTAACTGCTTATAGAAGCAGTTTTTTAGGGATGTTTACCAACATTCTAAAATTAAGAAAGGCTTTATGTGATTCCTTTCTTGAATTTATCACTTTTCTTTCACTGTTCTTTATTGAAAAGAATTGTTTGAAATTGAGAGAAAAGTCAGAAAAATATTATATTAAAGTATTCCTTTCTGTAATCTATTATTTATCATCTTTTCTGTGTTTATATGACATGAAAAATAGTGAGACTGGATCCTAAGGCTTGCCATGATGGGTAAATTCATTGCTGTAAGTGATCCTGGTATTTCTCAATGTTTTGTACTGGCAAAAGAACCTTATATAAAACCTCTTTTTAGTGTATTCATGTTTTATACTTTATACTTTTCTAAATAATTTCTTTAAAATTTCTATATAATAATATATAATATTCTATATATAATTTCTATATAATTCTTTATAATTTATACTTTTCTATAATGTGTACATTTATCTATTTGCCACACCATGTTGTGGCAGAATATAGCTCTAGTAAGGCTTTTCTCTGATGGACTACAGAATTAACTCAAGGAGTTCATATGGCTTTACTTGAGCTTGTAGATAAAGTTACAGAGAGTAACTGGTAAGGTATTTTCTGTTTTTCTATTTAAGTTATAGACATGATTTTCAGTAGCTTGAAGAATAACAATTCAAGTAATCTTTGCTAAGAATGAACATCTTTTCTATTAAGCTTGTCATAAGGTTGCTTTTCTAACCTATATAATTTGCCTGTGTGCATTATCTTTAAATTCATCTATATTAATAATTAGAAAGATTATGATCTATGGGCCATTATCAACCCATTTAGCAAAGACCTTTCATCCTACCTTTTCCAGTTACTAATGGTATAGGAGTTTTAAAAATTTCCCCTCAAAGTTGATCTTTTCAGTGTTTTTACAGTTTAAATTTTAAAAATATTTTTATTCTGTAAAAATACATGTATCTATTAAAGCAGATTTTTTTCCTAAGAAAAAAAAAATCATCACTGACATTTCTGATTGTAGATAGACCTTATTATACCTGTTCTATGAATAATTTGAAGGAACTTTTAGGTGCTGTATATTTTTTTCTGGGCAGTTAAAATTGTTAATGTTGAAATTATTATCCCTGGAAAATCACTATGGACTAGCAGGAACAGATTTTATTATACTACTGTGTATGCAAATCTAGGATTAGTTTTATAGCAGGCATTATGCCCAATGTCCGCAAGACCCATTAACTATTAAAAATTAGTGTTGTTATAAACATCTTAGGTTGTTTCCATAAAAGAAGATTTGCAGGAAACTATATCTTACCATATCTTGCTGCAGATTAAGGTATAGTGTTGCTCAGCAACAGCATCTATTTGGACTACAGAATTAGATGGTAAGTTAAAGGATTCAGGGGAATTAAACTGTTGTTTTCATGCCAATAAGTGACTCATGCTAGTCTAGTCTATAAATACAATCAAAGGATACTATCTGCAGTTGAAAATTTGAGGATAGGAATAACATTTCCAGTATAAAGCAGGAAAAAAAACATGATTCTTGTGAGCAGTTCGAGCAAGTCTAGATTATTGCAATAGATCTGACTGATGCAAGACACAAGTATAGTGAGACACAAGTATAGTGCTTCATACACTCTCAAAAAATTCTGGGATGATTCCTTGCTTAGCCTGATTTTTGTGCTCTTAGAAAGTAATACAATATTAGTAACAAATAATTCTTACAAAGATTATTAAATTTTCTTATATATTTTAAAAAATGTGAAGTAATCTTGAAACATATTTTAGAGTCCTTACTGATGGCTGTCATATTTGAATCATATTAGAAGTAATATGATTAAGAGTCCAGAATACTGTGTTTAACTAATAATAATGCTTCCCATGCAGTATTGCAGTAAGCATACACAATACTTGGAAGATGGTTCATGCAGCACAAGTCTTACTAGCTAAACACATTTCAGGCCAGGAGAAACTGGATACAAAGTAAAAATAGCTTTGGCACCTATATTTCAGCAATCTATCATTGAGTTCTGAAAAGTGAACTCATATATTAATATGAATCACAGACTCACAGAATGGTTAAGGTTGGAAGGGACATCTAGAGATTGTGTAGTCCAACCTTTTTGCTCCAGCAAGGACACCTAGAGCACAGGGCACAGGCGAGTTCCAGGCAAGTTTGGAAGATTTCCAGAGAAGGAGACTCCATAACTTCCCTGGGCAGCCTGTTCCAAGGCTCTGTCACCCTCACAGTGAAGAAGGGATCTCCTTGCATGAGGAATGCATCTCCTTGCATGCAGATGAAACTTCTGTGTTTCAGCTTACACCCATTACCCCTTGTCCTATCACTGGCCACCACTGAGAAGAGTTTGGCCCCTTCCTCCCTACATTTACCCTTCAGGTATTTATACATATTGATCAGATCCCCTCTCAGCCTTCTCTTCTCCAGAGAAAACAGAAACAACTCACTCAATCTTTTCTCGTATGATAGATGCTCTATTCCCTTAATCATCGTGGTTGCCCTCTGCTGGAGCCTCTCCAGAAGCTCCACATCCCTCTTGTACTGGGGAGCCCAGAACTGCACCCAATACTCCAGGTGCGGCCTCACCAGAGCTGAGTAGAGGGGCAGAATCACCTCCCTTGACCTGCTGGCAACACTCCTCCAAGCCAGGATCCCATTGGCCATCTTGGCCACGACTCATGGTTAACTTGGTGTCAACCAGGAGCCCCAGGTCCCTCTCCGTGGAGCTGCTTTCCAGCAGGTGAACCCCTAATCTGTACTGGTGCCTGGGGTTATTCCTCCCCAGGTGCAGGACCCTGCACTTGTCCTTACTGAACCTCATGAGGTTCCTCTCTGCCCAACTCACCAGCCTGTCTAGGTCCCTCTGAATGGCTGCACAGCCCTCCGGAGCGTCGGCCACTCCACCCAGCTTGGTATCATCTTGCTCAGGGTGCCCTCTGTGTCCTCGTCCAAGTCATTGATGACCCAGTTGAACAGCACTGGGCCCAGTACTGACCCCTGAGGGACACCATTGGCCACAGGCTTCCAAATGGAGTCGGCCCCATTTATAACCACTCTTTGATATTTGAACAAAGCGCCTTGTCTTTCTTCCCATGTGTTCACTAAGTTCATATGGAAATGTTTAAGTGCTTGCTAGCTCAAAGATATTTCTGAATTGTGAAATGTCTGGTTAATGTCTTGAAGAATTGTAAAAGGAAACAGTATACCTCTAATGTTCCAGAGACTAATAAAGTTCAATGAATGTATCTTTTTGACTTTTACACGAGACATATATTTTGACTAAAATCTCAAGAAGGATTATCTGTTTAATGTCTTAACTGTTTTATGGGGTCAGAGGCCAAGTGAATTATATTTTATTCTAGTGGAATTACTTAGAGAGTTAGTGATGGAGAGGCAATAGCCTCATCAGACTTGACTCAGATTATCACCCTTAGGATTTTTCTTATTTTCAATAATCAATACAGCTAAGCTTTCATGTGAATATCCACACTGGACTTTCTACTTTCTATTAGTATTTTTACCATTCACATGAGTTTTTACTAGCTTATATTAATAGGATAAGATAGGCTTTAAAAATAATATTGTCTGTTATTATATAAAAAGAGTGAAATTTCTAATGAGCATGCTGAAAAGCAGTTTCTGAAAAAAAAATGTGTTTGTCTTTGTTTGGATTAAAACTAGGTTATGTAATCATAGGCTGATGGAACAATTCATATTTTAAAATTACTTTTGAAGGGTGTTTAGTAGTTAATACTTAAGATAGATGTATTTTATTAAGCAGTTCCAAATAGTATGCAGCAAGATAGTAACCAGTATTTCAGGAAGATAATCTCCATAGCAATTTACAATTCCATCACATCAATACAAGAGAAAATAACATCCGATGTTAGACCAGAAGCTAAAGAGGTTAATGTTATGAATGCCAGTCATTAAAGGTATATGAAAAATATAGTCTGTCAAACTACCTTGATGCTGTTTTTCAGAAGGTTATTCTGCTTGGCAAATATAATATTAATGCAATTGTCTTAAATTTATGTGAGCAATGGACTTTGTGCTTCAATGTTTAAGAAAACTGAATGATGCCAAATCAACCTGACACCTAATCAGTGAATTAAAAGCTGACTGGCAGGTTGTAAAGCATGGTTGTTAGTGGAATATCAAGCAAATTCATTTTTACTGGGATTGTGCAGGTAGTGCTTTCTGATATTGTGCTATAAAATGGCTGTATCAGTTATGCTGAGCTGTCAAGAAAGCGGGAAGCATGTAAAAAAAGTACTAGCAAATAATTTATCCAATCTGTTTATTTCGAAAGAGGGCTACCAGCAAAAAAATTACCATTTACAATGGCCAGGCAAAACTGCCTATTAGCCCACAAAAATATAGGCTACTCTTAGTGTGAAAGATTGTCCTGGGCAACAGTGACTCAATGTAGTTTCAGATATTGACTTGGTTGAATAGCATGATTCTGGCATGTGTCTAATATAACAAAACCTATAGATTTCTAGGTATTCATGGGAAGCTTGAGTGAAAGAGAAAGTTTTCTCTCTTCTGTGTTTTGGATGAATGTAACAAATGGGCATATATTTAAAATGTGAAAAATTGAAAGAATTTGTTGTAAACACTCCTGTTAAGAAGTTCAATATTTATGAATTTCAAAACAAATTGGCCACAGACAGTGTTGTGAGATGTATTAGTGCAGTCTTCTTACAGCAGCATGGTTAGACAGGAGCTCTCTATGACCTTCAGATGATTGAAATTAAGATTGTTAGGTTGTTTATAGGTATTTAAAACGTATTGCACTGTCATTGATTGTAACTGGTACTTTTGGTTGGAATAAAAAATATTTCAGTGTGTACTTTTAAGAAATAATAACAAGATGCTGCTGAAACCTGTTTTGTGTGCAAGCTATGCTAAACTTGTGCTTAACTGAGCAATGTTCACTGATTCTTAGTCACTATGTGAAGCTGGCTGCTTTTGAACTCCTTAGTTCTCAGTGTCCACTGAAGAACAATGATCTCTTCAGAAATCTCTTCAGAAATACTTTTCCTCGTTTCTTTCTTTAAATTCACTCTTCTGCAGTATTTAATTTTAGCTAGCAGATCTGCTTTGTTTTGGCATAAGAGTAATATCCTTACTAATACAACCACAGATTTTGTCTCTTAAATTTGGAGCAGGCCTTTTCTTAAATTGCTTATAATCAACACATTGATCTTGACATGATGAGTATGAATATAGAACATGAGAAAGAGGAGTGAACAGGGATAGATGTGTATAACAATTTTAGGTAACTCAACATCAGGAAACAAGTAATAGATTTCTTTAAGGGAGTCATCACAGATAGTTTCCTTAAAAGTAGAAGCTCTGCTTTTTAGAGAGGACTTGATCCTGGCTTTTCTGTTGTCCTGTGCATATTTTCTGAGAGATAGTGAAATGCCCCTATGGAACTGAGAGGCTGCTCTTCATTGTATACAAAATTCTTCCTAGGTTCAGAGATTTGTCTTTGAAATATGGAAAAGTTTCCAGCTATGATTGTCATCAAACTCACTTGCTGCTCCTTCAAAAAACTTATTTTAGGCTCTACTAAACTTGAAACACTCTTAATTTATCTATTTATTTTTTGCCAGCACTACGGAGATAAATAGTTGTAACTACTACAAAACATGAAATGGTATTTAGCTTTGTAATTATTTGCAATTTCAAAAAATATGAGTGCTTTAAAAATCTTTATTTGAAATCATAAAAACATGCAAATTTTGAAAGCAATTTCAAGATGTCAAATGGGAGAAAATAATTCATTTTTTTTCAGCTATCAAAATGCTAAGGTGTAAAATTTTAAAATACAGCATTTTACTTTTCAGTGTCTAAATTGTATTTCAAAATAAAAATAATTTTAGATAAACAAAATAACTCTAAAATCCTGGAGGTTTCGCTAACATCCTGTTTTTAAAAATGTAATATTGATCCATTTTTTTTTGAGGAAATTGTTCCATTTTCTAAACTATTGATAATGCTCAATGTACATGACCACCATGGCATCCATGTTCTTACATCTTTTATGCTAGATTAAAAAAAAAAAAAAAAGGTGGATATTAGATGGCAATAAAAGCTAGGACTATTAAATAAAACATTGAGCTATATTACTTGCTTATTATCAACACAGTGATAATACTACTGACATATCACGGGAAAATAACTTTTATTCTCATTTCAAAGCATCATGTACCATTTCTCCAGACAGCCTTTGGACCTCAGCAGGTAAACTCAGAATCCATCTGATGCAAGAAGAAAGAATCCATAACTTGTTTTGATCTTCAACCATGTGTTTTAAGCATCCTCTGCTTTAACCTTCTGTGTGCTGTGTATTGCTGTAAGCAGATGGAAAACCTTCTGAAGTAGCTTCACATTATTGATCTGTAAGTTCTTTGTTGCTTGGAGAGACAGGGTAGCAGCTCTATACACAGGCCCACATAGACATGATTGAAGGTACCACAGTTGTTCTCACTCTATTGCCATTAAAAAGTAAAATCTTCCAGTGCAGCAAATTATTTTTCAAGTGTGTGTTGCTTAAAATATTCACTAGTAAACTTAACCTGTCTCTCCTGATTTAAGAAAGCCTCATTGGTAGGGAGTGAATGTGGCAAGGAAGTGACACTTCAGGTTTAAAGGGTTGATGCATTCATTCTGGCGCTGGTCTGCACACACAACAAACTAAATCAATCTCAGATGTAACTCCAATGGGATAACACTGGGAGTAAATTTGGTCTACTGTATGTAGTGATCTGACCTATTATGTTTAGTAGTCTATAGCCTTTTTTTAATGAGCTTTTTCATAGCACAAACCGAATTTGGCAGGGTCTCTTTTCCTTGGAAAGGTGTTGGAGCTCTTAAATTGTGGTGTCTTGTAGCATATGCTTTTTTCATGCCTTTGTGTTTCATAAATTGTTGATGGTATCTGATTGAAGGATATGGTTAAGTTTATATTCTCTGACTGAGTAGTTACAACATTCTTTTTTAATGGAAGACTGAGTGAAAAGTGAACACTATTGCACTCACAGCATGTTCTCTGAGTACTTGTAAAGAAGAGGTTTTCATGACTGCGTTTTTTTTTTTCCAGAAAAAAATGTTCTTACTTATTTACTTGGTTTCACTAAAAATCTATTGATACAGAGTTTTAGAACACTGAGGGTTTTCCAATGCCTTTTTTTTTTAACTTTATTTTTTTAAGAGTCTCCTTCTCTGGAGGTCTTCAAAACCCGCCTGGACGCCACCTTGTGCCCTGTGCTGTAGATGTCCCTGCTTGGGCAGGAAGGTTGGACTAGATGATCTCTAGAGGTCCCTTCCAACCTTGAACGTTCTGTGATTCTATGAAAGCAACAATGAGGAAAGAAGGTTCTTTGCTCGTGTATGCATTTTCTCAAAGGCCTATTGAGCGATTTCTAGCTAAATGCTAGCAACTCTAGAAAAGGACAAGAGGAAATGGCCTAAAGTTGTGCTGAGGAGGTTCGTGTTAGGTATTAGGAAAAATTTCTGCATGGAAAGAGAGGTCAAGCATTGGAACAGGCTGCCTGTGGGGAGTGGTAGAGTCACCGTCACTGGCAATGTTCAAGAAATTTGTAGATGAGGCACTTACGGACATGGTTTAACAGTCAGGGTATTGAAAGGCTTACGGTTGGACTTGCTGATCTAGAAGGTCTTTCCCAACTGTAATGATTCTATGAATCTAGAACATGAAGATCTTTAATACATAAACATACACAAGCTAGTTTCAGTCTATTTATCTTGCTGTTGCAATGACAAGTTCTGGGCTGTTGCAGTTAACACTATGAACAGTGTCCAGACTGGCTGATTTAAGTTACATCAAGTATGGTGTACACACATAGCTCAATTAGAATCTTTTAACTTCTCTTTTTTTCTCCTTTCCTTTTTCTTTTTTCCTCTCCTCTCCTCTCCTCTCCTCTCCTCTCCTCTCCTCTCCTCTCCTCTCCTCTCCTCTCCTCTCCATTTCCTTCCTCCGAACAGGTACAACTTCAGTTTTACCATTAAAGGTATTTGGGATATACAGTGAATAAATGAAGTCACTGAAAAACAGCTGCTGCTAACTTGTTTAAGTCTTCTGGAGAGCAACAGCTCTATGCAATGCTTTAACATTCCTTTGAAGTAGAGGTCAAGTGAGAAGTTTGACTTTAAATGAGACAGGCCAGAGACTCTATACACATGCAAGGAGCTGCGCTCATTTATTAGAAGCATTTGTACAGTGCTTTGAAATTAAACTAATGCATAAGTGATTTGTTAAAAGTATTTTCTAGCTTTAGCACTCCCTCTTCAAAGGTGGTGGGTCCTTTGATGCCATGCATGAGTTGTGATGTGATTGTTTATGCCTTAAATGATAATGAAAAAAAATCTGAAAATGAAATTTCCCTTTCAGTCCAGAAGTCCTACTACACATTAATTTTCTAGAAGTATCAGTAATTACTTGAAATACAATTTTGTAGTGGAGCCTGTAATAAAACTTCAATTAGGATCATGACCCAGAGGTCTTTCTTTCTTCCTTCTCTTTCCTTCCCCACCACTATGTTACTCTTTGCATTTGCTGAAGGACCATTACTAAAAAGGCCATGGAGAGATTCCATTTTTGTTTTGTTAACAAATCAGAGAAAAAAAAAAAGTCAGTATATTTTTTCTGGGAACGGAAATTTCTAGAACAAAATGACCCACATATTAATTCTAGAATGGGCTTCTCTTTTACACTGAGTTCCTCAGTCAAGATTTTCCTTCATGTGACAGTGCTTTCTTTAAAATCTGTTACTCTCTTTCTGTGTCTATTTTCAGAATGCAAAATGTAGTACAAAATCTTCCTTAGCATGGTGTATATTAAGTGTGTACCGCATCAAATTTTTTTTTTTCCTAGTCAGAATCTTCTATGAAGGAAAGGTAGAAGATATTTCTATGTCATCATAAATGACATAGAAGTAAACAGACTTGCTGTAGAGTTTAAATCTGTATCATCTGAACTTTTTTACAATAGAGATTAGCAATATTTAGAATTGAGGTTCCAATTGGTGTATTTCAGGCTAATTGCAATAGTGTAGAGATAAATCAGAGTTAAAATATACCTTCTCTATGAAAAAAAAATACATTAAAAAATCACCAAGTTTGGAAAGCAAAGCAGTAGAAAACTGAGTGATGAAAGGTGGTAGAGTGATATATATAACTTTAATTTGGACTCTGTATGAATTAGTACTTCAGTTGACTATACAATCATATATTATTTTCTCCTTTGACAGGACTCCCACATTCTTTCCACAATACTAATCTAATATTCACTTGAGAGGAACATTTCATAATTTTATCGTCATTGGTCAAAATGTGGCCCAGTGTTTTATTTCCCATAAAGCCTGCTCTAAGGATGAATTATTTTCTCATGGGATTTGCTATAGTGTTGATCATGACTATATTTGTATCATCCTCAGATGACAACAATTAGTCTCACACAGTTGCACAATGCTAGGGAAATGAGAAATAAGGGATTAAGTATTGTTCATGAATGCAGGCCTGATTTTTGTATGTGCAAACTATATGGGAGTTTATCTGCCTGAAACTTAATTTTTGTTCCAGAATTTCTGTTTCTCCAGGCATGTGGGAAAGCCCAGCCTATACACAAGAATGACTATGCCAAGCCCTCCCTTCAGAAACATGAAGTAGTCCCCTCCAAAGCAACTATAAAGTGAGATGGCAGCAAAATAACTTTAATCAGGGCTATTTTTGGAGTAATACTGAATTTCTTTATAGAATAAATTCTATGAAAATGTAGATATGTCTTTACTTATATATATGCTGATATTTCCACAATCTTCATTAAGATGTCTTTTGATTTGTAAGTAAGGGATAAGGGAGAATCATATCATAACTTATTTCAAAAAATGGGCCTTCCAACTTGAACAGAAATGGCTGTTGCGAAAAGTACAGCAAAGTACAAACTGAAGTGAAAATTCCTAGTTCTTTAGGAAGTATGTGTATTGCAAACACTAGTGGTAGAGAAAGATTGGCATATCTGGCAATTTCAAACTGTTTTTCAAATATTGGTTCAATGTGTTAAAAGAAAGCAAGGGTAAATTTGGTGTGTGTGGAGGGAACTTTGACCACTTAAGAACTCTTAAAAATATTTCAATAGCCTTAGTTTTTTATCTACAAACTTTAATTTCTCATAAAATATATGCTATCAGAACTTAATTGCCAAATACTCAAATGCCTTAGCTTTGTATTGCTTTGTATTAAGATTTTATTTCTGTCAATTGGTATTTTAGATTGCAAATCAAGAAGCTTTCAAGATAGCTTTGAATAATTTTGAGCATAACATGGCTTCATCTTTTTTTTATGTTTTGATGGTAATATACCATGGCATAAAATTGCATTGCATTAAACTACACTCATGAATCAAGAGTCCTTTCCATTAATAAGATCCATTTAAGGAGTAAGCCCACCTACAAATCAACTATTTTGTGTCAGTTTCAGTAATTATCGTTTAGCAAGAACTGGTAAAGTCCCACCATGAATTATTTCAGTGCACATATGATTTAGATAAATAGAAAGTAAATATTAATACAACTGGTAGGATGCTAAACTAATTGTCAGAGACCATATTTTAGGGTCTGTTATTCTTCAAAGAGTGGGAGGAAAAAAATGGTTTTCGTTTATGGAACAATGTTTATTAGAAAGACCTCTATTCAGTATGAAATAATCCAGGGTTCCTTTAACTATCTAGCTAGGAAGTGGCATACTACTTAATGAATGGGGCCCCAAGGTATCTTAACTCCAAATATATATGTTCAAAGGCACACTGGCTTGCTCATAAAGAAGTTGTTCAGAATGGCTGCTACATTAAAATATCACCTATCTTCTATGCATATGACGACAGATGTAAATAATATATCCATAACGCAATATTTGTTCTAAACAGAGCTTATTAAACTTTGAGCTGATTTCATTTGATTTCAATGTGGAAGATGTCTATTCTGTATTCAATATCTGTGCAGTAGTTTATAGTAGTTCTCTTTTTCACATTAACATGGATTTAAAAAAAAAAGCCATATTAGTCCTTTTGTAATTTCCAATATGTCTTTACCTCTATGTCTCCAAGCACATGCAGTTAATACAGCAAATGAAACTGAAATCATTTGAAGGTATGAAAGAAAATCTGACAGTAAATTTTGCACATCGAAATCCTTGAAATCAATGCTCAAGGTACTAGAAACTTCATTCTTAATCCTCTATTTCTTAGATATTCAGTTTTGCAAATGTCTACTATTCATTTTTATGTTGCTATAATGTATTAACAAGTGTGCATATGAAGCATTTTGAATTTGTTCATTCAGAGGCTATGTGACAGAATTCTAAGAGAGGAATCTACTTTTCAATATAAAAATTACTATCAGTATAGCTGCTTATTCTAAAAGAATATGTATTTAAAAGGGATGTTTTAGGAGCAATAATGAAATGAACCTTATGCCTTGCTGTGGTTAGTATGTTTTTAGTAGCTGATGGTCAAGTACTAGATCTTTTTTATTATTATTTAGTTATATTAGCAGTGCCGTTGATCTGAGAGGTCTTTTGTCTCTGTTTGAGGCAATTAATATCTTCCCTTTAAATTTTTTTTTTTCGGGAATAGAGAATGCGAAGCAGTGAATAAGACCTCAGTACAATCATAATAAGTGTATGGAACCCTGCATGGAGGTATGGAAATCCACATGCCATGAGGCGTCTGGAGATGGAGAAATATCCACATATAAAAGAGGGCTGCATCACTCCGTGTGTGATGCACTACATCAGGAAAACGATCCTGCTGTTGGTTAGAAAAACGGTCAATGTCAATAGTCAGCTTCACTTCCCCAGAGTAAGGTGGGCCTCAGAGCTGAAACTCTGCATGCCTGCAGAGAATGAGTGGTCTTGGGGTCTATCAATAGGTTTTGATATCAACATATATTGCATTTTTTTACCAATCATTTTTAAAGGAGAAAGGTCACAAACATGTCATAAAACTGCAGACATAGCAAAAGCTATGTAGTAGGAAAGTGCAGGAGATAAGTTCTTATAAAGGCAGAGAAACCGAGTGTGATTAATCCCCTATGTATAGTTCTGTCAGCTACGTTTGTAAATAGGCATGCCAAGAGTAGTTGTAGGAAGCGTGCTTCTGCAATCCAGCTCCTCCAGTAAGTCCAGTGAGTTACTCCCCATTGTAACAGGGCAGTGAAAAATAGATCTGGCATATTAATTGATTTTGAGGTCACTGATAATCTCCTGTTCCTGTCTCTGAGTAACTAATAGCAAAGCCAAATTCCTCATAATTGTTACCGACCTCCACTTTAAATAAGAGAAAATCTAAGCTTTACAGGAGCATTCAGTAAATTCAGCTGCTTTGTGTACTGTAAACTCTGCCTAATTTGGATTTCTCTGTTTCCTACTTATAGAAATTGGAAGCAGATCATAGTTATTTTCTCCATCACCTGGAGAGGATGAGAATAATACATTAAAGATGAGAATTTGTTCAGGTAGTGATATGCAAGCTATACAGGTACTACAGAGAAATAACACTCTTCATTTCTGAAGAGCTCTTTAGGACTACCATCACACACTGAGACACTGATTCTTTTCCTAACGAGTTGTGGCAAGACCCCAATTTGACCGTTCCTTGAAGTGGAACCGTCTGCACCTTTGCTTTAAAAAGAGAGTGACGAAAACCACCAAAGGGCTTCCAATTACTAAAGCTCTGTTTTATTAGAGTACAGGAACAAGGTAACTTTTGAAATAGAGAGAACTCAGATTTGCTGGGTGAGACATTAAAATAAAAAGATCTAACAACAACAAAAAATCTTTCCCCAGCCCCTACATCATGCATTTTTCTAGGTCGGCATCCTTCCTTAAGTCCTGATCTCAGTCTTATAATTTTCAATGAGTTTCTAAGTGGCCCCAATTTCACACTTTTTTTTTTTTTTTTTTCCTGTCATTCACATGTTTATATTTTTGAGCCCTACTCTTTTAGGGAGAAGTCCTTTCTTTTTTTTGCAGGTAGGATCCCTGCCTTCCAGGCCAGAAGGCTGCTTTTAACTGGCCATGCTCAGTGGCTTCCAGGATGAGTCGGTCTCTGCTTAGATTTGTGCAGTTCCCACCACCATAGAGCTAATCAGTGAATAGTGGCTTTGTGCTTAGTGATTGGTTAGTTAGTTAGTGGTTAGTAGTTAATGTTCAGTGGCAGCTTTCCTTCATGATGATAAATAACTCTTTTTAAAGCTAAATATATGGTAAATTGTGATATAACTCACTGGGGCACTGGATACATCATTGTCAATGAAACTTTCACAGATATATTACTTTTTGACGTTTAAATGGATCAGGAAACTTTAGTAGCACCCAGTTTCTTGTAAATAGGACAGGATACATGGAGGAACTGCCCCAGATACAGGTGGCTTGGGCAGATATATTAAACAAAGCAATGCAAATTCAGTGACTGTAGCACTTGTATTTCTGCTGTAAACAGTGCATATCTTCTGTGTTCAGTTAAGACAAGAATATTCTTGGGCTTGTCATCTTGTGGTCTCGAAGAGGTTGGCTGTTTTGAAAAAGCTAGTCTGTGATAATGTATCATACTGTGTTGTTCATAAGAGGATAATCTAAAGATATGAAAGAAGGATGTGGGAGAACTGTAATGGTAGCAAGTTTATTCTTAAATTTGAGTGCTTGGCTCTGCAGCCTGCATGACTTCACAACTATTTCCTGTAAATAGACTGATTCACATCTTCTGTACCTGAAATAGCAGTTGAGACTGAAAGCACCACACAAATGAATTGAAGACTGTTGTTGCATGAAGTGTTTAAAGGTATACTGGGGGAAACTGAGGATGGAGAAAAGAAGCATTAAAAAGCAAATTGGTGACTTCTATCTATGTATCTAGAATAAGAACCATATTCCATCTCATATACAAGGCAGTCATTTCAGGAGAGAAAGTCTATATGGATGTTTTGCTATTTTTGCATGTCTACTTTTGGCCGGCATTTGGCATTTTAGCCTAGCTAGTCATGGGCATACATTCTTTATTATTACCGTTATTATTGTTATTATTGTTTCTTCTTTATCCTCTTATAAATCTGTAATGTCAAAAAGATAATACAATTTATTAATACAATTTATTATCAATTAATGCAATTTATTATCTCCAAGGAATCATTTTGCTGGTAAAATAGATTGCTTGGTGAAGCTATGGAACTTCAGTGGCAAAGGAGTAGTCTTCAATGACTAGGGATTTTGCAGATTCATCCATTCTGGCAGAGCCTTTTATACACCTTTGCATTAGGTCTCTTACTTTATAGATAAGTATGTTAGTCATCATTAACTCTTCAGGCAAGAAATACCTTTGTTTATTCTAGTGGGTTCCTGGTCACTATGTGAAGTCTTTAAAAGGAAAAAGAAATGTAGTAGGAGGATTAAATGAACAAAAAATATCTTTCTTAGCCTAAAGTGATATTTCAAAGAAGTATGCTGTTTTAGAAAAATCAGTTACTAGCTTTTCTAGTCTTCATTGATCACACATGGAACTGCTGTGGTTCGAGTGTGTCCATGTAAATGTGGAGAGACTGAGAGACTTCCAGAAAAAGATTCCTGTTCTTAGAAATTGTTTCCACTAAATGCAGAGAGATCATTATAAAGTTATCGACATGTACTAAGATGTTAACATTTGATAACATTCAATACTTTTTTTTATTTACATTCATTAGCTTTTTTTATTTTTTGATGTGTTTTTCTATTGTTGAATTTTTTTTTTTTTTTATAAATTCTCAAAGCAGGGATAGTTCAGTACACCTGACTCAAGGCTTCTCACAAGTATAATCAGAATTTATTTTTTCCATCCCAAGAATGAGGACTGGAACTGATTCATCCCTGTTATAGGAGAAAGAGAAGAAGGCAGGGAAAAGGGTAACGCTAGAATCAAAAAGCTTCTGGGAAGACCCTGCAGAATAGGATTTTTCTTGCATATGGGCAGGAAGAGAAGGAAGTAATTTATGCCTTACACTTCTCTGCCTTTCCCTGAGGAACATTGTGTGAGGACAGCAATGGAAGTCTTTTTAATTTTTTATATTATTTTTAAAACTGATAGGCAAAAAGAGTAAGAGGAATCAGAGTAATTTGCCCTAGCAACTGCCTGGTGCAGTTATGCCCAAAGCTGATCATAAGCAATTTAAATACTAATCTGAATGCAGAAGCTTTGAAGTGGCCCTGTATGATAAACATATCATGTTTTATATGTTACATATATAAAGATATATAAAACAAGGTTTTAATCACTTTTTTTGCTTTAAACTACAAAAGAATACTTGCTTGTAGTTTTTCTCTTTCTTTTTATTTCATTTTCAGTTTTACCTTTGTGTGTATGACAGAATGTGATAGTTTCATGCTGGATAATCTGATAAATATGTATAACTTACGGAGTTATCAGTCTCTGAGCCACAAAGAGATTTGATACTTCTCAGTTTACTCAGTCATTCAATTCTCCCTCTCCCCCAACCTGCTAAGAAGAACACAGAATCCAAACAAAGGTCTTTGGCATATGCATTAGGCACAGGATTCACTATCTAGGATTCACAGGTCATTTGCTGTGGGAGCTCAATTACTGTTGCAAGCGGGCAGAGTATCTGTATAAACAGCTGTATATTCACAATGTTACATCTAATATTTAATGGGTGCTGTGTGGGGAATATGAAATAAATACGAGACGGATTATGGTCCCCGTGAACTGTCTTCTCCAATTCGTTCAACTAGGCTGATTAGGCTTCTTCTTTAAAAAGTTGTTTCTAAATCACAGTCACTGAGAAGTGAAAGGAAGTAAACAGACGTTCTTGACATGAGAAGGTGGCAAGCATGGAGGCATGGAAGTGTCAAGCTCCTCTCTCCTGCTAGCTGGCTTCTGAGAAAGAAAAGCCTTGTAACATGACGCAGACCTTCCTGATAGCCCCCTTCTCAGAGGCAGCTGCTTGGCAGAGCTGAGGTAAGCACGAAGGGGGAACCTCCTTCTACTTCATCCTCTCAACACAGAATGGGTGCCTATGATGCTGAAGGGAATGATTTACTGGCCTCCCATTGCCAGCTAGCTTCTGTCCCTGAAGCCTTTACTGTTACTATCTGTTAGACAACTACAACATAAGAAGCGACTGGATAGTGTTGTTTTACACATATTTTCAAAATACTTAAATACCAATTAAAATTCAAAACAAACCCAAATCCACGGTGCTAACATGGTTTAACAACTCACATACTTCCCTCAGATCTTCAGAAATAAAAGCAGAAAAAAAAATAATGATTAAAACCAGACACCATTCAATTTAACATACACCAGGACACAGAAATTTTCTAACTAGTCTTACTCATCTTAGTCTGCGGATTCTGGAGACTGAAGAACTATAAAGTAATCTTTGGAGGGTATGCAATGTATTGTCCTGTGCTGGCAATGTGGCAATGCTGGCTACGTAACAAACTGGGAATTCGTTCAAAACAACATAAAAATGGCAAAATTTCAATTAATTAAAAATAGGCTAGCAATCTCAGCACAGACAGTGAGTACAGAATAAACCTCTCACCCCTAGATGTCTCTCCAGGTCAGATTTAAGAAATAGTGTTAGAATAACATTAAAAGCTTATAGCTGGTGTTTCTCATTCTTACCTGTCTTATAGATAAAAGCCTCTTTCAGATATTTGGGACAAGTAAGCACTTTCCCAATATACATGTCTTAAGCTTAACTATATTCTCTATATGATGACAGTGGGGTAATCTGAGTTCAGATACTTTCTGCAAACTTTTTAAACTTCTTAAGATCCTTTCCTGTCCCATGTTACATAATTAGTTGTACTTTTTCTGTTGAAGTTTTGTTTCTAGTGAATAGCTATGATCAGTGATCTCAAGTCTAAGTGGAGGCATGCTTCAACTTTCTTTCCTGAAAGGACATATAGCCTGATAGCTCATTAAAATAAAACAAAAACTGCCACTCAGAACCTTTACTTTTTTTTTTTTCTCTCTTCTCTGTATGTGTGAAGACTGTTGAGAATCCACATGAGGTAAAAAATTAAACAAGGAGATGCTTATTAAATAGTGAAAAGGGTGAGAAACTGAGGAAAACAGAAAATGACAGTTTTTTCCAACCAAACAGGGTTGGGAGGGGAAGGGAAAGGCACAATTTATAGTGGTTACTAGAGAGAACAAATTTTTGATGACGCATTTCAGAACAGTAAAGTTTAAGAAAAGTCTTTAAAGTCTTTAGAAAAACAATAATACTGCAATTTCCTAACAGAATCTCAAATAAACTGGAAGCTCTCCTTGATGCACCTTTCTAAATTTAATTAAGTTCAAAAACAAATCTGAAAGATTACAGTCAAATCTGAAAGAACTTTTATTTCTTAGTCTGTGAGGTGTCTAGCACTTATGGCAGGGTTATATAAGTGATTTGGTTTAATTAGGTGAGATCCCTCATTTAGCTTGTTTATTCAATTGATTTCTCTTTGTGTGCAGAAGTTTGTCAAAAGAGGCACTACTTGCTGGCATCAGGAGTCAAGATTTCAAATGAATAGAAGACTCATACTTCAAATATCTCAAAAAAAAAAAAAAAAAGAAAGAAAAGAAACACTACAGTGTTTTTGAACCTTGATATTTTAGCCCAACTTTCTAATCAATAGCTTAATAGCAAGTTCTGCAGCCTCTAAGTCCCAAAGTGAGAGTTGACATTTAACTAATCTAATCAGTTGAGAACATTTAGATCTGTGGCTATTACACTTACTGAGAAACAGGATATAGAGTTGGAACAAGGGACACATCCACCATCAAGATTTGTGTATGGGGTAGGGCTTTGGATCTTACAAATATGTTATTGCTTTACATAGTAAACTTTACTGCTAAATAAATAAAAGTTTATTCTATCATGAATTTTACTTACAGAGTGTTTGTTCATAAGATGAGGAAACAGTTTTTGGGAGAGCCTTTTACTTCATTTGAAATTTTTCCTACCAGACAGGAAAATGCGTCATTATTGCTGTTTAAAACACAGCTGGGGTTTGAAGACTCACAGATAAAGTGTTCCTTTCCACATCATCAGTTGTTTGCACTGATTAATTTTCATTTTGATATTGCGGGAAGAAAATGTTTTTATTTTTGCCTTCTGTTCTCTTTTTCCAGACTGTGGGGAGGGGAGGAGGGGAAGGAGTAAAGCAGTTGGGTTTTGGGCACATCTTCCTCCATGAAGACATGATGAAGTCAGAGGTAAAAATAAGAAGCTTCCCTGAACAGTATCTAAAGTGAAGCTACAAAACTGGGAGATTTTAACCTGGATGTACAAAGTCCTACATAAAGATTTTGGCATTAGTATTAACCAAAATTTTGTAACTAAAGTTTTATAGCTTTTGCAGTTTTTTTTTCTTTTCAGTCTTGTAGTGTTTTTAGTATTTTGTAGCTTTGCATTTTTTTTTTGCAGTTTTGTAGTGTTTTGCAGTCTTTTTATCACCACCACCACCCTCTTTTTTTTTTTTTTTTTTTTTTTTTTTTTTTTTTTTT
>VZSG01001176.1:63153-76426 GCA_013398315.1 Nothoprocta pentlandii
AACTCAGTCTCAAAATTGTAGAAGCAAAATACAATGGTTTTCTGACTGAAAGTCTATCTTCCTTGAACTCTCCTTTTCTCAAAAAAAAAAAAAAAGAATATTTAAGCTATTACATGTAATTTGTACTACTGCAACTACTTGTGTCTTCTGCCTACTCTTTTTTTTCTGTTAAGTCTCTTCTGATCAGTTCAGAAGATATTTCAAATTTTAATGAAATTTTGATAAAGTTCTGCTAATGTGAACTTTTTTTTTTTGTACAAACCACAATAGCTAGTTTTTATTTTGCTAACAATCCCATTCCAAAGACCACTTCAATTGATAGGTTTCCAAAGGAATGCTTGTAATGAGAAAATCTCTCAAAAATTATCGGTCAGTGCAAAAACACTTGATCCCTACAGGAATAGAGATTAAATTCTTTCTGCATGTCAGAACACCCGTAGTATTTACTGCAACCATTTCTGCTGTTGCTTTATTTAAATACCATATAACAAATAAAGCTAAATATGATGAAAGTTTCAATAATTTTTAATTAACTTTCTTATTTATTCTTTCTCTGAATTTATAGAATAAAATACAGTTGAAGAAACCTTTAGAATCTGCTTTAAGAAGTTCTCACTCTACGGTATGTGTGCAGTGGCACAAAATGAAGAACTGACAGAATATTTGTAATATGAGCTTCTCTGAAAAAAAAAAAAAAAAAGTAATAGACATCTTCACTGTACACTGCTGGTCTCTGTTTAGGTTCCAAAATCATGTACACATTCCCCAGAAATAATTTCCTTTTACTAAGACAAAGACACAGAGTTGTAAGCATACATACTGGAGAAGGAAGGCAAGACCAGGCTTCTCTGCTTTCTCTTAATCTCATCCTTCCTTCCTATCCCCCTATCTCAAACTATGCCTGGTCCTTTGCCGAGAAGCTGAATTTGAACAAATGTGTTCCAAATCCATTTGTTCTTTACAATGTTAATCCTTGTTGTTTGCCAATACTACATCAGCCAGATAGTCAGCCAATACAACATCAGCAAGATACATTGTTATTCAGAGACCTGGCATGTGGTTTGTAGAACCTCTCATTTTCACTGCTAATGTAAGTAAATTGTTTTTTAGTGAGTAATATATGTCTTTTGGTTTCACATGAGAAGATAATGGTTTTTAGTTCTCATTTTTAAACTTTACAAGTGTCTTGTATGGTCCCCTGAACTTTGTAATCATTTTCAGCATGCTAAGTTGATTCATTATTATTCATTTACCCAGGCAATTGTGTTTGTAATGAGCCTGTGTTTATGCATTTCCTGTAAACATACAAACCAGTTTCTCATAATATTTATGCAAAATATTCTCAGCATCCACATATCAAGAAACTTCAGTGAAGTGCCTCTTTTCTCCTGTTGCAGAGATTTCAATGTTATTTATTGGTAATACTGCACAGTTTATCACCTGCTGTGCAGGATCGTCACATAACAAATATAAGAAACCACTTCTTTTTCCACTGTGGATCCTTTTTTGATTGGTGTATTGAATTTCACACTACAGAACAAAATTGATTTTTTTTATAAACTCATCTTCTGAAAAAAAATGCATGTTCTGGTTTAAACTGTCTAAGGAGTGACATATAAAGGTGTATATTCACAGTAGGAAACCAGATATTTTTCAGTGGATTCTGTCCAGATTACTATTATAAGTCAAAAAACCACAAACCTTACAAAGTCTTTTTTGCCTTTTGCAGATTTTTTTTTTCACTGTTGTCTTGAAAGAGATAGGTGATTTGGCCTTTGGCTCACATGATATAGATGTAGCCATCTCTCTTTCTTGCTCCCTATCTTTTATTAACTCGCCAAGCCTGCCAGTAGGTGAGAACTACTGTTTTATAGGTCTGTGTTTTCACTTAAGAGTTCAATATATTGTTACTTTATTTCAGGCAAGTTGCATAACTTGAAGTATCCAACTTCTTATGGAAATGAAAACTGAACAGAGACATCTGTTCAAGAAAACATCTTGATGAAGCAAAAACACTCTCAGCTTTATGCATATGTCTTCTCATGGAGGCTATTTGTCTCAAGCCCCTACTGCTACCCTCTTCTCTCTCTTCCCCTGCTGAAGGGAAATTGGAACTACTTTTTATTATGGAGCTGGCATGCACTGCCATTTTCTCTTTGACTCTTTTTGCCATTTTCTCCTTGCCATGTTCTTCATTCTTTCTATTTTCTTCTTGCCTCTCCTTACCTCATTTTCTCCTTTTCTCTTCTATTAGTAAGCATTTGCCCATGCTACCTTTCTTTTCAATATTCATCTTTACCAGATTATTCAATTAGATGAATGGGCAAATAAGGGTAGGTTTCTGGACTTATTGGACCTAGTCTATTTTACCTCACCCACTTGGCCATAATTAATCTTTGCTGCTGTAACTAAACAGGTCAAGAACTATCCTTTTAGTTGTTGTAGATTTAGGCCTACAGGAGTGCACCTAAGGAACCATGCCAGGATCCATACTCTTCCTAATACTCAAATAGTTCCCCCTCTCCTTCAAGACAAGCTCCTACTTCTACCTTCCCCTGGGTTATTTTGTTCTACTTTTGTGTACTTGGTAAGTATTGAATTGGATAGTTCTGTTCTTTCCTTCACTTAGACTTTGATCTTATAAAACCTAAGTACCTCCTATGATTAATAGAGTTAGTTTTGTAGTTGCAACTGAAATGCACAAGATGAACTTCTTGAGCTGAACTGCTTGTTTAGTGCTATGCTCTAGATTGTTTGGAAATAAGTGTACATATTTATCTTATTTATTGTTGTATCTCATGGAAATGTATTATCCATAACCTCTATGTATTTTTCACATATAATTTGTTCTAAATCTCTCTGTCTCTCTATACATGTATACATACGCATCTATTCCATTTGCTTGGAATTTCAAGTTAGATAAGAAATTTGTCACTTCCTCAGCTCTACATAGGACTTGAAGAAACCCTGAGGACTATCAATTTAGCTAGCACAAGGTGATACACCATAAAATAATGAAAATATGCTGCACTAAGGGTGTTCCCTCAAGACCAATTGTGCTATTTTTGTGGCTACTCAAAAAGTCTGAACAAAGCTTGACAATTCTGCTGAAGACCTCAGCAGGTCTACAACCAATACAGGTTGTATTTCTTGACATTATAATAATTGGTTAAAGTTGCCAAGTCACATCACTTAATGTAAAAGATAATTAGCATTGTTATTTTAATTATTAACTGTTTTCAAGACTCAGGAGACTAGAAATATTCTGCTTAGTCACTTACTGGTTCAGGGTAATTTTAAGAAATGCCCTACAACCTCGTTTTTTTATTGGCATTTTCCCCCCTTTTCTTCCTCACTTCCTATTTTATTTCTCTGTCTTCTATTTTTTTCCCACTTTTTCAATTAGTATGCCTTTATGGCACTTCTCTATCTTCAGTCAGGAAAACACAAATATGGTAGGGAGATCGTCTTACCACTCCTGGAAACTGTGACTGATAGGAGATGCTGTGCGATGTTCATGGTGCTTCATCTTTTCAAAGGACAAAACGGACATAGAAGCACAAGTAGGACAAAGCAAGTAAGTGGAATAGAAAATGTATGGTGTAATGGAAAATCTTTAAGTTAATTATCTGCAAAATGATGAGATATTTTTACTTCATATCTGACTTTTCCTGTGTTTCTTGAATACAAATAAATGCATTAGAGTTGCTGACAACCATAAGAAAACTAGGACTTTAGCCAAGAATTTCAAAGACAAAAAACTTATCAGACATAAAATGTCCCATATATTGAGTATTGAGAACATTTGAGAACACTTATTTTTTAAAAAATGGAAGGTTTCTTTAAAAATCAAAGCATGACTGTCGTTTTGATGTCTTATTATAATTGGCCATTAAGTTATTATTGACAATAAAGTAATTTCTACTTTAGTAGAAAGTAGAAATTAGAAAGTAATTTCTACTTTAGTAGAAATTCTACTAGTAGAAATTAGTATCAAAATGCATGGATGATTATTTTGTAGATTAAACTTTGCCCTGTGCTTAGGAAACTGTGGTGGTTGTGTCAGGTGATTATATTTCTCTTAGCAAATAAAAAATGCCAGGAAACAGTTATTGCAGACCCTTTACTCGTTGCATCAACTTTTTAGAATGATGATGGGTAATCTCTGTCACATGACATCTGCTCCTTACTGCACTTGTTTGAATTGAACAGCATTGGTAGTTTTGCAGTGCTGCTGTTGGTATACTTCTGAATTTTGAAAGCAAGAGAATGATTGCAATCCTTACTGTAATAATGAAATGAACACAGAGTAGGACACAGAGTAGTCTTATGAGGAAAAGAAGAAGAAAAAAAGAGAAAAGAATTACATCTCTCTGGATGTCTGCATAAGGTAGTCCTAAAATTAAGAAATACAATCTTGCTCCCAATCTTCTCTGTTGGTTCTTTAGCTACACAGTGCTTTTTATTTTTTTTCTTTTTAATAGCTATTTGACAACTCTAAGATGTCAATTGATTTTAAAATTTCAAGTCTTCTAATTGGCCCATTGGGCCAACTGGCTTATGATACTACAAAAGCATATTTTGGTATGGCCTATAGCATTAAATCACTATGTAGGCTGAATTAAGAAAGAAAAGCCTCAGAAAATGTTTAAATTAGACTAAGATGAAAACAAAATGATAGGTGAAAGTAAATATCCCTCAAACAAATATATTAACAAGAATAGCAACATTAATGATCTCCCAGTATTTATGATCATTTAAAGCAAATTTGCTGTCTTGACATTATTCAGTTGTGTATACCGATCATATTAAAAAAAAAAAAAAAAGTAATCCTAGCTATCACTTGCATACCAGCAAGAATTAGCAACATCAATAGCATAAATACTTTGGATCATTGATGCATATTTTCATATTTTTTCAGATTTTATCTTTTTTTTTTTTGTTAATTTTATTATGTTAACATAGATTTTTTCATTTCTGATCCACAATATATTTTTTAGTAATACTGTGTCACTTTTCCATATGGAAGGTAGAGATGAAAAGTATTAACCTGTTTACCCATGGTAATGTAATGAATCAACAGCTGAGCCATGAAAAAAAAAAATCCAAAACAGGTAGATTGGTTCTTATCCTGAATATTGTTCATGCTAGAATGACTCATTCGGCCTAATCCCCATCAGAGACCATCAGCTCCAGATAAATCCATCACATTAAGAAGGAGAGCAGGAAAAAGCCTTCATAAATAGAAGATGCCACAGGTATCAGATATCTCTAATATATATTGTTAGGATCCACTGAATCAATAGATCTTGTATAATCACCTGGAGAGGAATGAATATTTCTCTTGATATAGAATCTGACTCCTTTTTTTTTTTTTTCTTTTATCTTTTACTGAAATTCACAAATTATTTTCTTGAGAGCATAGATTTACATTGTGAGTAAGAAAAACAGCAACTTCCACCTGGCACTCACTGCTTGCTTCAGAGCTATCTGCTTTGCAAACCTGTGTTTGTGAGACACTGTGAGCAGGGCAAAATGTTGTTTTATGGCATCAGCTTTCACCCACGGTTGTTTCTGCAGGCAGAGAGACCTATTCCTCCTAAGTCCCAGGGGAAGCAGGGTGCCTTGGGAGACACTATACTGCATAAACATCAGTGCGGGCTGTGGTGGCAGCAGACTTGGGGTGACTACGGCCTCAGGGGACTCCTCTGAGGGGCCTGTGGCTCATGGAAAAAGGCAATGAAAGAGCATCACTGAAGGGGAGTGTCTGGGAGAAACCCTTGTGTGCTGCCACCAACTTTTAGGGCTTCCCTTTTTCTTCTTACTGGGAAGCAAGGAGAAGAGTTGGACTGAAGCTGAGGCTGGAGAACAGGGAGAAGAAGCGTTTCCTTAAGTATTTAATTAATCTTTTTTTTTTTCTTTTTAATTTGTTCCTCGATATTTGACTCAGTAATTAAAAAGTTTGTTAACTAGTACTGAATTAAGTGAAATTCCCCCAGTCAAGACTGTTTTGTCTGTGATGGATGTAAAAATCCAAAAGGCTTGCTGCCACCTAACAAAAACAGATTTAATGTCTTGTTTTTCTTTCTATTTCTGGCTAATGATGAACTCCAGATACTCACAAATGAGCAATTTTTCTTGCTACATTGGAGAAGAAGCAAATAGCGAGTAATTGGTCTTGGGACCAGGGCGCATCTCTAGAGCAAACTAAGTTTCAAAGGAATTGATTAGCAGTTATTATTAAGGAGAATAAAAGAAAAATGGAAAAATCCCATCCACGATCACTCTGTTTACGTGCTATAATAACAATGCAAATTCAGCGGAGATAAACTCCAGCAGGAATTGTAACAAACCCAGCAAATCTCAGTACAACAAAAGTAATTACAGGAGCCCAGTGTCTCTCAGGGTGTTTTATGTGTGTGAAAATTAATGGCACATTATCCATCAAAAGATGGGTATCATTAGTTTCCACGGAATAAAAAGGATACATTCAGTTCTACTCATGTCATTCAGACAGCTCATGTGACAGCATTAACTAGGAAAATGACAGGACATATTCCTTCCTCCATAAGACTATACGAAGCAATATAGTGCTAGAGACAGTTTTTTCATATATTTAGCATAATCCATGCAGTCAGTGTTAACAAATTCAAAGTGTGCTACTTTGGACAAGCAACATATTTGCCTTCACTGTTAAGTGGTTATTGTCAAGCACTAAAAAGGATGTGCTCTGTTATCATATCTACAGCAGCTGCATATTGCTGCTCTCATATAACACTATGCAGTATCCAAATACTAGCACGGTTGCTATTTTTGTGCTTTACTGTTCCTTCTTTTTAATGTTAGAGTTAATCTGGTAGCTGTCTTGGCAGCTAGGAGTCCTCCTCATTTAAGTAGAATAGCTACTCAGTTGGGAAGACTGAATCAAATTTTCTTTGATTAGGTGACTGATGTTACAGACCTTGTAGTTTTGTTGAAATACATATTGTGATTTGAGTTTGCTTTAAACCAATTTTAAGGTGAAAAGGAGTTCTTATACCTGGAATAGGTTTCTAAATGTGGTAGCTTCCTTGTAGCTAGGTGGATTTTAACCTCTAGGTAGTAGGATGCAAGTTGAGGAGGACAAATTTGCAAATAAATGTGGCTTTTAAAATTATCATTACCATATATATACTCAGAGAGACATGGGAGGGTGAGGAGTGCCAGTTAGTAGGGTAGCCAACATCTGTGAGACAGAAAGGATAAATGTAAGAGTTAATGTGGTAAAATGATTATAAGAAAAACTGCAAGCTAAAAAACTTTAAAGAAGTTTTTTTTTAAAGAATTTTTTTTTTTTTTTTTTTTTTTTTTTTTTTTTTTTTTTTTTTTTTTTTCTAACTCTCATCAGGTAGTAATAATTTCAGATCTGGACTGCCTTGGATGGTTGGCTTAAATAGAATATGCTTCATAATGTATCTCTTTGTTCCTTTGAAGCGGTCCATACCTTATTGCACATAACTGCGAAAGGTTATTGAAAGACTGAATAGAACATGGATTTGGAACTTATGTTATGATGAATGATTGGATACTTCTATTGCATTCCACTCAGTTCATAGTAGAAATAGGATTTAGGATTGGAGTTTGGTGAGAGGCTATGAAAAATATACATTTCGTGGCAGTCATTCTTATAGGGGATGTGATTTTGTTTCCCTCCTCCCCCCTTATTTTTTTCTTCTTTCACTAATAACGCTTCTTTATCTTGAAAGATTTCAGCCAGAAAAATCAGAACAAGAGTTTATTTCTTCTTGCACTTCATATTTTTGAGGCTTGGAATCCCATCCTCCAGTACTCTTTCCTATGTGCATCCTGTCCTTCTTGTCAACACAATGTTTCACTTTAAATCTTTGACTTTAAAATAATACAGAGTGTGTAGTCATATATCTAACTCAAGAGAGACAATTAAAATAATGATAATCAAGCTTTTCAACTCAGTCTGGCTGATGCCATTTAGATGCTGGCTATGGTCATCTGAGAGCCATGAACACAGCTTGTTGTGCATAGATTTATTTATTTTTAATAATAAAATAAAAAAAAATGTTAAAGTAATAAACCTACATCTAGTATGTAAATAGAACTTTAAGCAAATCCTGGAATTTGATATTTCCCATCCTCAAAGAGTTCTTTTTTTTATATAATTTTTTCCACCCCACTGAATATGGAATTTGTTTTTCAGTTAACAAGCGCATCTTCCATGCCTAGGAAGGCATGTATGTAGCTATGACACCCTGTTCTATCAGAACAAGTGCTGTAACTGTTGAGCTGTTGTGGTATGTTGAAAATAACTTCCTGTTTCTGGCTGTGCTTGAAAAACACATAACCTTCTGTATAGGCACAAACTTAAGAGAAATCTGTCATCCCTGGTACATAAAGCTGTCTCTTTGAGGCAGTTGTATGCGTGGATGGATCAGAGGTTGCCTTTTGCTGCTGCTGGTAATTTCTCACCAGCTACGTATATGTGTACACAGAAAATATATATATAGTACATGCATATATACAGTAAGCAGGAATGTCTCAAGGATAGATGTTCATATTTCATCTGACTCTCTTCATTTTGTAATAAGTGAAGAAAGATAGGCCTTCATAGAGCACAATTCAGAAGAGCTGGTAACCTATAATTATTATCACCTTAGTTAAGTTATATCTTGACAAAGTTCTATCATTTAGTATAGCTCCTTCTTACTCCAAACAAAAATGACTTTTTCTGAGTAGGTGCCTGCTTGCTTTTCATTTTATGATCCAATCATTCCTGTTTAGATGGATCAATTACTAGTTGTCCTATGATTGCAAGAGTTACCTGCAATTACTAAGTGTCCCATGGTTGCATGAACTGATGAAGCTCATTAAAGACTGGAAGAATTTCTGTGCTCCACAGGAATACTTTAAGGCCTCTGCAAAGCTGAATAGACTTTCTCAAAGACCCTTATATTCAGCTTTCTCTTTCTAGGTTGGCTACTAGTCTTGGCAAGGATATATATCTAGGTATGTACATATATACACATTTTTTAGTAGAATAGGTGAACTGTTTACTTATTCTAGGTTGAATGTTTTCCAGAGATACTGCACTTCCTCAGAAATTTCAGACATCAATGAAAAAATAAGTTACGATGCTTTTCTGCTCAAGAAAAATAATTTGGAGCATAATTCACAGCTGTGTAGGACAATTACTGAGATCGATTGCATGCTGTAGATGCTCTGCTATAGTTTGCTGAAGTCTTTCCTGCTGTGCTGATTCTGAGTAAACACATTTAGCTGAAGGATACATGCAATGCAAAAAGATTTGTCTCATTATTAACAGCTTCAATCATGACTTAATTTAACCACAATATGTAACTTGAACCTGCACACTGAAATTTCTTGGCATAAAAGAGAGTAACCTGAACAAGGAGTCATAGTTATATGAGTGAAAAGTTAAGAGGAGGCAGAAGCAGCACTGGTAGATTTTAAGTTATGAATGTAAGGGGAAGGAATGGGAAATTAGGTGGGGCACGTTTAACTTTGAATACAAAAAAGAAGGAAGGTAAATGAACTCTCCAGCCAGAAAACTTAAAATTAATTCAGGTCTGAGTTTTTAGAACATCAAGGTCTGTCTCTAGTGAGCAGAGATTCCTCCTTTGGGTGCACATATGAAGTAGTTACTGGGAGTATATGGAAGTTCATGGAGGAAGAAGGGAAAGCCATGGAAGAGTTTTCGTGGAAGGTAATGCTCATAGCACCTAGAGGAGAAGAAGAAAAGATTTTGGAGAAAAGATTGTAACAGAAAGGAGAACATTAAATGCTTGTGTAGATTCAGCTCCAGTTTGCCAATCAGAGGAGAAGCTAAATCAGTTACTACTATCTAGTGAAGAACTTCTGAAATGCACTATTTTTTTTTCTAAATGCTTTAGATACTGTGATTTTACTAGTATTTCATTTATTAATTAGGATTTGAATTGCTGGTCAATCACATTTAGTAGGTTCATGCAGAGTTTCAGTAAAGCTTACTGTCCGTTTGATAATGACTGATTGATCTGGCTGATCCATTATTTTTTTTCCAAGAAAATCAAAACTTCTAACCATGTATAATGAACAATTATAATTGTCTCAAAAGCCTTAATCTCCGCATATTACATCAACATATAAGAACATTTAGGTCACTTTGATTTTTGAGACTAATGCTGTATTTTTATAAATAATAATCCTCCCTTAGTCTTGCATGCTGTTATAACACTTTGTTTTTAATGTGTTATATTTCATAGCAAGCAAATGATTATTCACAGAAATTAGAATAAATCATTCCATTCCTCATTTAAATCTGATGTGTTTTAAATTACGTGATTGCATAATTACATAGGACACCTATGCTTAGGGTACCTGCTTGCTAATTTTTTATGCAACACATTTAATATATTTCTGTATAAACTTGTCATCAGTTTACACTCTCTCAATGGATTATAAATTATATGCATTAATTAACAAACTTCAGAGCAAAACCTTTGCTAAAATATATATGTGAAAAATGTTTGTGGGCTTCGTCAAATTATATTTGAATAGTCAAGTCTGTCCATGTAAATTGTAGGACAGGAACTATGTCCTTTAGAAAATGATATACATTTTATATTCCAGCACTTATTCTTCTTTTCATGTTGAAATGACTTTTCTATCATAAAACTAATTTTATAATGATGTCTATATATCCTTGTGAGGGAATTGTGTCTTTTAATTTACTCTAGAAAAAATTGTTTTAACTTACCACAGTTTACAATGAAATACAAAAATTTTCTAACACCAGAAAGATGAATTGGCCTGAAAAGAAAAAAAAAAAATTTTTATGTCAATCAGTGCAGACTTCTAATTAATTGTAAGTGTAGATAGCCTGAAGACAGCAGTTTAGTGAACAGCTTTGAAATTTGATATTTAAATAGTTGTATTTTGATGACTTCCGTTCTCTGTTTTAGTATTATATTCACTTTGCAATACCATTATATATTAGACAGTGCGCCAGATTAATTTAATGAGCAATTACATGGTCAGAGATTTCTCTGTCATTGTGAAAACAATTGGCCTTTGCTTTTCAAGAATTTTTTTCAGTGGTGCTATTTGCAATAAAGTACTAGTATTTGAGTGATCCTTTCTGCCTCATTTCTATATTGACAGGCTTTGTACACAACTAGATGTAGCCATGTTGCTGTTGGAAAGTCTGATTACTATTTTTGTATATAATTAAAACAATAAATAAGTTAGATATGTGATTTTTTTTTTTTTTTTTTTTTTTTTTTTTTTTTTTTTTTTTTTTGCAGTAGTGGGCAGTATAAGAGGAATGTATCTTGGGGCTGTGCAGCAGGGAAAACTAATTGCTGTTTAGACAGTGAGAGACTTAACTGTGTTGGGATCTCAATTATATGGTGCAGAGAGGCAAATTATGAGCTAATCCTAATAATTTCATGTTTGGATTTAATAGCTATAATCAGTTCTTTACCTTCCCTTATTACTTTGGTGTTCAGAGGCTATTCAGGGCTTTAATTGCCTTCCACACTACTCTAATATCTAGTGGTAGTACTGAATCCCACTCCTTCCCCAATCCCTCCCACATTAACAAGGGCCAAACAGGACCAATTGGGAGAGAATCAAGGCTCCAAACTTTCATTTCTTATATAATTTTGATTGCCAAAGTAATTTATTTCTTGACAGCACAACTTTTAACAAAGCTATCTCATTTCACCTTGGTACTACTCTTAACAGATTTAAGGAATGGAGGAGAAACAATTTTATGATGCTATTGAATGTGTGTAGGAAAGACTCCCAAATGCACTTACACTTCTATTCTTAACTATATCAAACTGCATATGCCATCATTTTATTTCTGTTTTATCAGAAATTTCTGTTTTTCTGTTCAGAAATTTCTGAATTTCTGTTTTATCAGAAATAAAACAGCTGCAGAAAGAGTATGCACCATTCTTAAACTGGCTTTTACAATTTATGTATTCAAATAGAACAATGGTATTGGAAAGGGTTAGTGTTAGCTATCCACTCATTCAGCACAGAGCCTCTTATCAGTGCCTGATAATCTTGACATCACTGCTGCTGCATTTGTGTTGTATATTTATCTTATTCATGTTGTTACACACTATGGTATATCTAAGGTTAAGGTGGCAATGATCAGAGTAAGAATTTTCAATTATATTCTATTTTCTATTATATGACTAGCAAATGCTGAACAATAGTATGCATTTTAATGCAGTTATCTGTGGCTGTTCTGGATTTGCTACTGTGTAAATATAAAGAGAAGTTAACCCACAATATTTTGCAGTCCCTATATTATTTTCTAATTTGATTTTTAGATGGAAAGATACTGAACTATGCTGGTGAATATTACAGTATATGCTGTATTAATATCAAAGTTGTTTATGTTGCAGAATATAAATTGCCGTTTAGCTAAATTAGAATGCATACTAACATTCCTGAACAATTCCACATATTGTTCAGGTAATATGTGTAGGTATAATGCATGTCAGAGTATATTTTGGTAATGTGATTGGTAAACTTAATCTCTCCTTCCTTTTAGGGGAGATTTTAGGCCTCTTCTTTGCCTTCAACTGATTGATAAATAAATTGCTATAGCCTTAAAAGAAAGGAATCAATCTGTTAGGAAATTTGCTGATGACACAAAACTGAGATAGTGGCTTATACACTGGAAGGCTGTGCTGCTATTCAGAAAGACCTTGACAGGCTAGAGAGTTTATGGAAAAGAACTTCATGAAGTTCAGCAAATGCAAGAGCAGGGTCCTGAATCTAGGGGTGAATAACCTGATGTGCTAGTACGGAATGGGGGCTAACCTGCTAAAGATATGTTCTGCAGAAGATACCTGGGAGTCCTGGTGAACAAAAAGGTGACCATGAACCAGCAGTATGATCCTGTGGTGAGAAGGCAAATGGTTACCTGGGATGCATTAGAAGGAGTTTTAGAAGGAGGTGCATTAGAAGGATGTTGGAATTCACGACCCGGCGTGGAGGAGGTGGGGCGAGAAGTAGGATAGCTACCATGAACTTCAAGAGAGCCAACTTTGACCTCTTCAGGGAGCTCCTTGGAGCAGTCCCCTGGGTCAGGGTCCTAGAAGGAAAGGGGGTCCAGGAGAGCTGGCTGATATTCAAGCGCCACTTCCTCCAAGCTCAGGATCGGTGTATCCCCACAAAAAAGAAGTCGAGTAAGCGGGGCAGGAGACCTGTATGGATGGGTAAGGAGTTGCTGGGCAAAGTG
>VZSG01001176.1:78301-90067 GCA_013398315.1 Nothoprocta pentlandii
CCACATGCTGTAGGTGTGCCTGCTTGAGCAGGAAGGTTGGACTAGATGATCTCTAGAGGTCCCTTCCAACCTTAAATATTCTGTGATTCTGTGATTCTGTGAGTTTTACCAGCAGGTTGAAAGAGGTGATCCTGCCCATTTACTCAGATCTGCTGAGGACACATAGAGATCTCCGTGTTCTGGGCTCCTTGGTACAAGAGGGACATGGAGCTACTGGAGAGAGTCCAGGATAGGATTAAAGCTTAGGGGACTGGAGCATCTCTTCTATGAAGAAAGGCTAGGAGAAGAGGTCCTGTTCAGGCTGGATAAAAGGCTCAGAGGAGATCTTATCACTGTGTAGCAGTATCTGAAAGCAGACCATTTTCAGTGGTAGTCAGCAACAGAGCAAGAGGCAAGAGGCAAGAAGCATAAACTGAAGCACAGGAAGTTCTGCCTGAATTTGAGGAAAAACTTTACTGTGAAGGTGACAGAGCACTGGCATTTCCTGCCTAGAGAGATTGTGTCCTTCTCTTTAGAGCACCTCTGAGATACTCAAAACCTGCCTGGATACGACACCATGACATGTAGTTTAGGTGACCCTGCTCAAGCAAAGGAATGGATGATCTGCAGAGGTTGCTTCAAACCTCAGCCGTTATGTGATTCCCTTACATAGTGAGGGTCTAACAGGTATTATCATTCCATCTACTGTGCCTCATCATGAGGCAGTACTTCTTAACATATGCTGTAAATATGAGTACTGGAGGTTGTTCTGCAACATCAGCATCTGCCAGGCATTTGAAAATTTTCATTTTAACTTCCATTAAGTGGAAAATGTCTAAAATTAATATGTTTCATGTGAAAAATCCAATTGTCAGTACAAACAAATCTCTCACATCTCTGGCAGTAAATGCAGACATAGAGTTGATTAGAAATACAAACTTAGAGGCGCATTTTCCCCATTATGTTTTTCCCTTAGTTCAGAATTAAGTTTAATGATGGCACTGTATCACTTAAAGAATAAAACAACTCACCCTCCCTCCCTCAAGCTTTGTTATTAAAAAAAGCCAAATGGTGAAACAAATATCACAGAACATAATTACTTTATCTTAAAGGAAATAAATATTTCTTAAATTATTTCTTTATAAATCTTTTTGTTAAAATAAATATCAATTTTAGTTTTAGGGTGTCTGTTATTTAGCATTATAGGAAACTTCCAGTTATTCAGACAGAAACAAACAAACAAACAAACAAACAAACAAACAAAACCCAAAATTGCCTCTTCTCTTTTTTTCTGCAGCAGAAGCAAAAAGAATTACTTTAAAAAAAAACAGTATAAAAGGAAGATCTTTTACCAAATTTTCTTGCTGAAATTCTTGTTCATCTTAAGGAGAGAAACAGTGCAAATATTTTCTTAAATAGGTATATGCAACACTTTCTGCATTTCTGAGCTATACTGTGCTTATGTACCCTTGGTTGCACTTCAGAACAAAGTAAAGTGTTTCTTTTTACCTTTAAATGCTTTTATGTATGCTGTTTGAAAATTTCTGTTATGTTCTCCTTTTTTTTCAAGTATGAAGCTTCATAGTTAGGTCAAGTTTTCAGCAAATGGTTCCCCTGAAAATACTTAAGAAACTAGTTTCAATCCTTCTTTTCCCTGTTGAAAGGAGGCTGGAAAGGTTGCAGACTTATTTCTCTTTCTCTCTTTTTCATACAAGTGATAACAGTAAGTGACAACAGCTTCTGAAACACTGCAGCAATTAAGAAATCTGAAGGTCTTTTGGGGCACCTTCTTTATGTAGTTTTTCATGGCAGCTTCCTCTAAATTAAGCATATATTCATTTTCTTATCTTTGAATACAAAACTGATTTTTACTATTCTTTGGGCCACCCTATGGAATTTGTGTCTCCTTTCTGCTCATCTATTCTTCTAGTATCATAACGATAATAGAATTTGAGAAACATGGTTGGTTTGGGGTAGAAAAGGTGACCGTGGAAGCAAGATGCAAGAATTCTTTTTCTGAAAGAATTCTTGGTTGTGAATGCCAATTATAAGAAAAGTCTAAAGCACTGAGAGTGACAAGATTTATAGCAAATTTCTCCCTTCAATATTTTTACTTCCTAGCTGATTGCTAATACTGCTTTTATTTTTCTTGGCAATACAAAGCTACCTGTGAAGTCTATCACATCATAATTCATAGTAGGGCATTAGGTATATTTTCAGTGGTAGACAATAACAAAAGCAGAACAATATTAATGGAATGGGAATAATGGCAAGGTATTGAAAGAGTGCTAATAACTATGTATACAACAGGACTGTATAGTTCCACTTCTAGTGGAGTGCAAAAAAAATATGCAAAAGTAATAAAATGTGCAAAGGTGCGTGTTCAGCAACAGCCTTTGCAGGAGACCTGGAAAACTAAATGAAATTTGAAGTTCTTTGTTTAAAAAAAGATGCAGCATTTTAGGGCAAGGTGAAGAGAAGTAACTACTGGAGAATGTATAAATATAATTGAATATATTGATATACTTTCATTCTAAATAATGTAAACTGTAAAGCTGCTATTTATTGTGAAGTTAAACTTTTAATTGCAGTATAGCAGAATTATTTTATTTTATTTTACTATTATATCTGTTCTTTGATATTTAATTGAAACAAGTTTATGTAATTCCATGGTATACTGGAATTATTTTTGTTACAGTCAGAGATGGGTGTTATGACAGTCCAAGAAATTTGAATTCTTTCCTGTCATTTATAGGTAGTGAAGTGAAGATATTTCTGACTTTTTAGTGAATACATTTCTCTGCTAATTGCCCCCTGAGGAATCATCGCTCCAGCAATGATTCCTACCAAATCTTACATAATGATTAAAAATGGACAAACTGAGGTAGCTGAAATAAAGGTCATTGTATAATCTCCATTTATTGAAACAAACAGAGTTAATTGCAGTCCCCCATCTCTTGTAGATATCTTGGTATTTGTGTGTGTTTTTTTCCTTCTATTCAAAAACTACGACTTTTCAATTTTATTGTATTTTGGGCTTAATATTGTGTTTATGAGCTTTTTGCATTGATAATAGATGCTCCCGCCCTTTTCCTTAGATGAAAATTAACTTTTAAGCAAGACTTAATTATACTTTTATTTATCAGTGACTAGGGGAACAGTTATTTGCAGAATAGACATAAACATGGTGAGGGAATTTGTCGTAGAGACACGTGGTGATTATAAAGATAAGACTGTATTTTTGTCAGTCTTATGGACTATTGACTGAAGGAATGAAGTAATGTTCATATTAGCATAAACAGGGAATGAGTGCAATCTGTTTCAGATTCATGTTAGCTATACAGTGTTATTTAGAAACTGTTTTAGTATGTTACTGTTTCGCAGTTTCTGTTTCAACAGCTTCGACTTGCTGAAAGTGGGATTTCTGATTTGTCAGGATCTTCTTGTTTTCAGATTGAAATGTGATTTGTGTTTGAATTGAGCCAAATTCAGCACTACTTAGAGCTTCACAAGAATATACTTTCAGGCATATGCTGTTCTTTATGAAGAGGCACTGCTTCAGGGCTATTTGGTGAGAACAAACTCATGCCAAGAAGCATACTAGTGGTTAAACAAGATAGCTGAACAGTAAGCCTGCCTGATCTATTAAGCGTGGTAGACATCATCTCAGTTTTGACTGCCCAGATTCAGAAACTGTTTCAGTCTGGGTGCCAGCCACAGTCCTTTGATTTCTGGTGTTCCCTTCTGTGAAACAAAGCAGCACTTTGTGCCCCAAATTCTAGGGGTGCAGCTCTTAGAAGAATTTGGCCAGTGTGGTTCAACTCTGGACCCAAACAAGGCTTGTCAGCGTCAGGGTCCTCAGTATTCCCAAAGTTTGCATAGGTAGACTGATTGCTGGAGAGAAGGACATGAATGCAGACAACCAGGTGACTAGTCTAGACTAGAAGCTGAAACACAGGAAGCTCCATCTCCATGTGAGGAGAAACTTCTTTACTGTGAGAGTGACAGAACCCTGGAACAGGCTGCCCAGGGAGGTTGTGGAGTCTCCTTCTGGAGGTCTTCAAAAGCCGCCTGGATGCCACCCTGTGCAGATGTCCCTGCTTGACCAGGAAGGTTGGACTAGATGATCTCTAGAGTTCCCTTCCAACCTTAACCATTCTGTGATTCTGTGATAGTCTGGGTGTTTTCCCAAGAGGATGTAACTCAGTTCTGTCATGTTCTGCTAAGTCTATGTCTAGCCTTGGCTGTGGCTCGTGGCAGCAGTTTATTGCTCTCCAAATATAATGGATGAAATATTTCAGGCTATCAGAATCATCAGTTTCAAGGAAAGGCTAATTGTCTTTTGTTTAATTAGATTGTGTTAAATAAATAAATCTTTCCTGCAATATAATACCAGTCGGGTGTGCATTTTACTTATTCATAGCTATAACTACAGCATTGGAAAGCAATGTACTAGGTCACAAAGCTGTGCTGTTCGGTGTTTTTTATTTATTTTACACAGAGATTCTGTTTTATACGTTTCTGTATTATACGGAGGTTAAAACAAGACTACCACAATGCTGTATGTGACACTTCTCAGACCTGTCAATTTGTAATTTTATGCAGAGTAGTAGTGCTGTTGAATTGAATCATTTCTCCAGGACTACTCATATATGTCACTGTCTGTACTGTTCATTACTATTAAACAGCATTTTGCCACATTTTGGAAGGTGGCCAAGCACATCCTATATCTCTCAATTTTGAGGAGCTTATTTAATACTTCCAAAGCATTTTGAGATCCTTAGGTAAAAGACAGTAGAGACCAGTAAAGAATTTCTGCTCACTGTCCCTAGAGTAGCCATCTGTGGCAACTCTCTTGGCTTGCTAATGACTGGCAGGAAGCCAGATGCTGTATAACAAGCTGTTGGGCAGACAGGTAGCTCCTGGAATTGTGGGAGAAAATTGGGACAGAATAAAAGGAAGAAGAAAACTTCTGTGACCTCCGTTCATGTAGAAAAAGGCTCAGCATCCAGTCATTGTAGTCTGCAGTGAATAGATTGAATCTTGACCTTATTTTCAGTTTTCTTGTATTTAAGAAAGAAAAAAAAAACTTTTAAATAGGAGAGCAATATTGCTTTCAGGCATTTAATAAATGGGAATATTCTTCCCCAGTAGAAAGATTTTCATAGTGTGGTTGACTTTGCAGTAACCTCATTCGTATTTGAAGTCACAATTATTCTCTTTCAGAAAGATGTAAAACTTCTATAATTCAGAGTTTCAAAACAGACCAATAAAGCAGATAGTACTAAGCTTCACCATAGGAGACATGCACACTGCAAAAAGGATTAAAAATTAGTGATTCAAGGAGGATAGGTGTAGATTTTTTTTGAAGAAAGTCTGTTGCAGAAATGTCACTTTTTCCTTTCTCTGGGAAACTTTTGCATCTTTTTCCTTTCTCCAGGAAAATTTTGCATACATCTGTGTATACATTATATACATTTGTATAGATGTATGTTTGATTCATGATAATAACCTCCATAATAATTCAATGCAGCAGTGCATTTTGGAGGTTGACTTGCGGGAAAGAAGTTCTGCTGAGAAGAATCTAGGGGCCCTAGTGGTCTACAGACTGACCAGGAGTCATCAATGTCGCCTTGTGGCCAGTAGTATCCTGGGATGCATTAGGAAGAGCATTACCAGAAGTCTGAGGAAGATGATCCTGCCTCTGTACATCTGGAGCACTGTGTTCAGTTATGAACTCCCTGGTATAACAGGGATATGGAGCTACTAGAGAGAGTCCAGTATAGAGCTACAAAGGTGATTAGAGGCCTGCAGCATCTCTCCTATAAGAAACGCTGAGAGAGCAAAGCCTGTTCAGCTTGGAGAAGGAATGGCAGAGAGAGGATCTTATCAATGCGTAGAAGTGTCTGAAGAGAGGGTGCAGAGTGGATAGGGCTGGACTGCTTTACCACTTTTGTGAAAATATATATACTTTTTTTGCTGTTTGCTATTGATTCATCACAGAATCACAGAATATTTAAGGTTGGAAGGGACCTCTAGAGATCATCTAGTCCAACCTTCCTGCTCAAGCAGGCACACCTACAGCATGTGGCACAGGGTGGCATCCAGGCGGCTTTTGAAGACCTCCAGAGAAGGAGACTCCACAACCCCCCTGGGCAGCCTGTTCCACTGCTCCGTCACCCTAACAGTAAAGAAGTTCCTCCTCACCTGCAGACGGAACTTCCTGTGCTCCAGCTTATGGCCATTACCCCTCGTCCTATTGCTGGTCACCAGTGAAAACAGCCTGTCCCCTTCCTCCCTGCATTCTCCCTTCCTGAACTTATACATATTAATCATATCCCCTCTGAGCCTTCTCTTCTCCAGAGAAAACAAGCCCAGCTCACTCAGCCTCTCTTCGTATGAGAGATATTCCATTCCCTTAATCATCCTGGTTGCTCTTCTCTGGACCCTCTCGAGAAGCTCCCCGTCCCTCTTCTACTGGGGAGCCCAGAACTGCACACAGTACTCCAGGTGTGGCCTCACCAGAGCTGAGTAGAGGGGCAGAATCACCTCCCTTGAACCTGCTGGCAACACTCCTCCTGATGCAGGCCAGGATCCCCTTGGCCTTCTTGGCCACGAGGGCACACTGCTGACTCATGGGTAACTTAGTGTCAACCAGGACTCCCAGGTCCCTCTCCATGGAGCTGCTCTCCAGCAGGTTGACCCCTAATCTGTACTGGTGCCTGGGGTTCTTCCTCCCCAGGTGCAGGACCCTGCACTTGTCCTTATTGAACCTCATGAGGTTCCTCTCTGCCCAACTCTCCAGCCTGTCCAGATCCCTCTGGATGGCAGCACAGCCCTCCAGAGTGTCGGCCACTCCACCCAGCTTGGTGTCATCTGCAAACTTGCTCAGGGTGCACTCCGTGCCCTCGTCCAGGTCATTGATGAACAAATTGAACACCACTGGGCCCAGCACTGACCCCTGCGGGACACCACTGGCCACAGGCCTCCAACTGGACTCGGCCCCATTTATCACCACCCTCTGAGCTCTGCCATCCAGCCAGTCCTTGATCCACCGCACTGTGCACTCATCTAGTCCACTCTCCCGGAGCTTCCGTATGAGGATATTATGGGAGACAGTGTCAAAAGCCTTGCTGAAGTCAAGGTAGACAACATCCATGGCTCTCCCCTCGTCCAGCCAGCCTGTCACCCCATCATAGAAGGCTATGAGGTTCGTCAGACATGACTTCCCCTTGGTGAATCCATGTTGACTGCTCCTCAGCAGCTTCTTCTCCTCCATATGCCTGGGATATTCATATTGATTGATATGCTTTTTGATGTAAGAAAAGATGAGTTGAAACCTCTTTTCCTCTATTTTGACAAATGCTTTAAGCAAGGCTTATGTTTAAGCAAGACATTTTGAAGAGAGAAGCTTTCATTGAAATGTCCAGAAGAAAGGAAAGAAGCATTTCATTCATTCAAGAGCTCCTGTAGTATTTCTAATCTGGATTTACTCCCCCTACTACCGACAGCCTAACAATTTTTTAGAATACTCTATATATCAGGCTCTGGGCTGTGCAGGGATGATGGAATCTTCTTTCCTTCCTGCTGGAATTGAGTGATTTCAGACAAGCAGATTTTTCAAATTACATTGAGAGAGAGAGCTATCCATCTACACTTGGATTAAGAGATGTAGGTTTTTATTTTAGGATGAGGTTTTATACCCTGTTTTTTACTCTTGTGAAAGCCTTTGCTTTCAGCAAATGCTTCAGAAAATTCTTTAGATGTGGACAAGGCAGAAAGAGTCTTTCTACCATAATTTCTTCTGTCAAGGAACTAAATATGAAAAGTAGACATTTTATTATTTTTATCCATTTTGTGAGAGAATTTGAACAGCTAATCTAGATTTGAAATTTATAATTTCAAACTGGGTCCATATAACACTTCACAGAACCTTTTATAGACCTCTCTGAAATCCATGCAGGAGTGACAATGCCTAGTCTATATCTAAACAATAGCCTATAAAAGCCTGTATCCCAAAAGATTTGGCATTGAAGTAACATCATCATTGTGCTTGTTAACTCTCTTGAACCTTCTAAAGGCCAAGCAAACAATCAAGATATAAGTCAGCATGGGTCTGAAGATGCTTTTCCAGTGATAAAAAGCCTAATGGCACATCTGGGTTTTAGCTCATGAGGCTGCGCTTAGCTGCGCTCTATGAGCTTACTAAGCAGCTTGTGTTCAGTTCTTGATCCGTGCAGCATGCAGAGCACAACTGAGCTTAATGTATTCATAGAATGGTGCTGCTGCTCTGATCTTTGGGTGATTAATGTAAAACTAGAAAGCACTCTCCTTTATAATAAAGGAGCTTTTATATTAGAATTTGCTGCTGACTCACCTGCTATAAATATACGGTAAATATCCTCTTACTAGAAATGCCATGATTGGAAGTGTTGGCAACTCTTCCTCAGGAGTTGGTCCCACTCATAAAAACTGGACAATATTCAGGCAGTCCACATGTAGATGTTAGGTAAATTTCATATAGAAAAAAATGTCTGCAAGTGTTATACATGCTTTTGCACCTGAAAAAAAAATGGTTAACAATAAACATTTGCCCCATTTTATTTTCCATTAATCCTGTTAATTCCAAGCTACCTTTCTTAGTATTTCATTCATCTAAGTAGGTGATACATATATGTCTGCATTTTGAAAAGACATGTTTCAAGACTTGGAATAACACTAGAAAAATGTTGCTATTAAATTTGTGTCACATAAAAGTAATAAAATAAATTAAAAAAATCAGTAAATCAACTCCTAAACCTCATGGCTTTATTGAATGGCTTTATTGCAAACATCAAGTATTTCAGTCTTATTAGTGATTAATTGATTAATAAAGGTAATTAATATATTGCAGAAATTACATGTAAATATCTCAAATTGTTTTCCATTCATGCTTATATTTCACCAAGGATGTTAAATATTTATAAATACAAGCTGTCTCTGTTAGAGAAATATTGATAAACAATTTTAAAGCCATCCTTTTGTTCATTCTGTCACTTAATCATACTTGAGAAGAAAAATATTTTTAGATACAAGCTGTCTCTGTCAGAGAAATGACTTTCATCTGATGTTCTCACTGTTGCATTCATCTGGGAATCAGAGAAGTGGAGTATGCTCAGAAGAGACTTAAATAATGAAGAGCTCTGTATTGGTGTAAAAAAGGCCTATTATTTTATAGCCTTTTTTTTTTTCCAAACCTTTGCTCTGAGAGTTTATCTGATCAGGAAGTTCCTTTCAGTTCCTTGTTTTACTTGTCCGCAATGGAGATATGAGCCTGGGTCTCCAGTGTCCCTCATTAGTACCTCAAGCTTTCACTTAGTGAATAAAACCACTTTATGTCTTCAAGATCTAACTATTTCTGGAGAAGGAGTCCTACAAAGGGACGTTAATGCACATATCTATGCCCTGCTGTGCTTCTAGTGCCCATGCCGATTGTAATTTACCCAAGATACAGATTTTATGGGTTAATATTTTACTGCTCACAGTCTGGGATTAGGGGTATGTTGGAATTGAAGTGGGATTTCTAATGAGGTATTAGGCATAATTGAGAAATGAGGTATGGTTCTGACACTGGCCTAAAGTCTAACTGAATATAACTTAATTATAATTATCTGTTTCTTTCTAATCATGACGAAAGAGATGAATAATCATGGAGCTTGACACACTACAATTTCTAATACAATTACTAATGTAATTTATAATGGAAACTCTGAAGCATAAATCTTGACAGATGAAGCAGAATGAAAAGGTTCCAAAATACAATTACAATTACAATTACTCCTTTCAGCCTTATGTTGTTGCTTGTGCCATATGCAGTACTTTTCATTTCTGTCAGGAGACATGGAGGGGAGAGTTCTGACAACATCAGGAAGGTTAATAAGCAAGTGAAAGAGCATTCTGATACTACTGAATTTTTAAGTATGGAATGATAAATTAGGAGCAGAGAAACAACTTCGAAAACAGTATCACAGATGAAATTCACTAATCTAATGAATACTTGAACACCTTTTATGCTGCCTTACATATTGTTACCACTTACAGCAGTGCAAAATGAAAAAAAAAAATGTTTTTGCATTTTGTGTGCCCTTTGCTATTCTTAAGTAGGCATAGAACCTTTTAGAGTCAGAACATAAGGACTTCTGACAAGGCTAATAGTAATATGTTTATTTTCTAATGATATATGGAGCACTTAGACTTTTTTTGCAAGCAACATTCAAGCACAGTTCTGATGTGGAAATAGCAAAGAGATGCAAAAAGTACCATGCAGAATCATTAGCATCTGAAATCTTAAGCATAGCAATCTCAAAGGCTCTCTGTCCTATGTGACAGTATACCCTCCAGTGGGAGCAGGTATGCAAATCTAACTCTCTCTCTGGACATTGTCTTCTGCTAGAAGCGTGAATCTAGCTCTCGCCCTAGGAACAGGAGTCTTTAGGGTGTTTTGAAACAAATGGGTGGCTAAGGCTTATTCTCAAAATATCCCTCAAGAAATATTAGCAATCTGAATTTGTAGATTTAAGATTGTTTTTATGCATTTGATAGAGCCATAACACATAGAGAAGAACAATCCTTTTGAATATTCATGCTTCTAAAACTTTTTGATGAAATGAAACTGAATTAACAACTGAATTTCAGGATCTCTGCTCTCCCAAATCTTTCCTACACATTATTTTTTTCTGTGGAAGTATTTGTGAGAGGAAAAAAATGGGGTATTAACACAAAATACACAAATCAAATTGTTCAGTCTTAGATATTTTCAAGCAAAGTATTACAGAATACTCTTTTGAATGGCACAAATTCTATTCTGGTGAATTTGTCTTTATGGTCTATTAATCCTTATGCTGCTATACTGTATCATTGCCCTTTAGCTGTAAATTCATAAGATATATTTATTGTTTCATACCAACATTTTACTTCAAAATATTTATAAAAGGTGCCCTCAATAGTATTCAATGTTACTTGTTTAATGAAATTTCATAAAGCAGCAAATTACATTTTTTGATGCAGAAATACTAAGTAGGAAAAAAATGTCTATACCTATTAAAATAACCTTCCGAATATCTATGCCAATATTTTTGTTTTCCTTCTTTTTGAACCTTTTGTATTCTTTGATGATTGACTTTCTGATGTTGTAGATGAGCAGCTGTCAGCTTTACCGCTTTGTACTATTCTGGATCAAACAGGAGTATCTTGAGTTGAAGTGTAGACATAGCATTATTTTACCAATTAAATCAAACCTTTATACATAGAAATGATCACATGTGAGGTGCTACACAGCTGTGTAGAATGTACTTTACAACAGTAAAGCTGTTATTTTCAGAAGTGTTCAGAGAATAAAATAAACTCTGAAGTTAACAAAATCAGTTGAAGTACCTTATACATCTGGAATAGCTTTGGCAGTTTTAAGAAAAAAATGAAAGTTTTAAGATGGAAAGCTTGGGAAAGTCCTCTGGTTTCCAGAGCAGCATTTGCTACTTATAAGGCATAAGCTAAACACAGAGCAGAAGTTTTATATGAACATATGTAGCATTTTACACAACTTACAACTCTTTATTCAGAGTGAATATTTCTTATTTTTTCTTGCTGACAGCTTTCAAAGTCAAAATATTTTACTTCTAAAATTTTTATCCTTTTTCAGAATGTTTTTCTCTGGTTGATATGGGCATACCTCATGCAATAATTTGAACACAATGAAAGCTGTAACGTTTTAAAATGATTGAAACTATTGAAACTAAGTACTAGATTGTT
>VZSG01001176.1:90595-101463 GCA_013398315.1 Nothoprocta pentlandii
AAAAAAAAAAAAAAAAAAAAAAAAAAAAAAAAAAAAAAAAAAGCATAATTTGGAGGCCTGATGCCTCTTTCCATATTGCCACTCCTGGGATCTTGTGAAAATATTATTCTGAAAAATGCTTTAGTACTGACCTTTCCCTCTACTGGGAAGAGTTTCCTTGTACAACTTCTACCCAACAGCTAAGTTTATAGGGAAGAAGACAGATGGGAGAAGCTTTGTATTTATATTTCTGGTAGACCCAGGACATGCTTTTATTATGGCTTCTAGGCATGTGTTGATTCTAGACACCAACCATCAGCTTTCTGAGATTATGAATGGAAAAACTAGCTAGTGACTTTCAAAGCATTTACTTCATCCTTTCCTAGTGTTTTTTGCAATGGATGAGAAATATGAACCAAGATAGAGAAGCACAGAACTTGTATTTGGAAATTACAGAATTTGTTTTACTCTCTATATTGATCTGTTCAGATATTCTGAGTGTATTTATTTCCTCCATTCCCTCCTTATAATATTAACAATGATTAAAATTCCTAATACCACATAATGCCTGTAGCATGTTACAGCGGTTACTACTTATGACCATGGTCAATGTTGATCACAAATTTATTTGTTTGAAAAAGCCATAGTTGTAATTATTCCAGCTTGATTTATTAATAAAAAAGCTAAACTAATAATATTGTTTCTGAAAGGAGTTTAGCATTTTAAGTACTAATGCATTTTTGCAATCCAACAAAGCACAAGTGTTTTATTTACTCTCTTATTTTTTCCTTCTCTTTCTCTTTTTATTTTGTTAAATTCATGTTTTTTTGTTTTTTTTCTTGAGTTTTGATCACTTATTTGAATACCATTTGTCTCAGTTTGAAATCCTATTTTCTACTATGATGTTAGGATGAATTTTTTCATCTCTATGCCTTATTACACATGAAAGTAAGTGACGGTGAACATTAAGTTTCAAAGTATTAATGATGTTTTTAATATCAATAGCTTAAGAAAATTTGTTGACTAACAAAATTCAGTAATTCAAAATGTAAATTTTAAATCTACGTGAAAACCATTACCATCTCTACTTTGTCATGACAATCCTGTTCCAGTTGTTTATTATATCAAGCTGCACAAAACACTGTGCTGTAAAGACACACAACAGGTCATTTGTAACCTTTGCTTAAGCATATGTCTCTGCATGTGTGTGTGCGTCATATAGCTCAGTTAATTTGGCTATACAGTATTATTTGTGTAACAATACAGTATATAGTAATACAATAGATAATAAAGTATAATTAGTATTTTAGTATTTGGATATATACAAACTTGCATACATTTAAGGGCATACTTTTGATTCTAAGAAAAATACACAAGTGAAAACATACAAGGCTCAGGTAACTACATCTTGACTATCTACTTTTTGAAATCCCTAGTAGAGATTAAATCTTTTCAGACATGCTGCTGTAGTACTTGAGCATCCTTTAAGTTAGAAAGCTTTTTCTGATCCTGACTGTAAGTTTTGCTTTATTGAAGATTGCTGATTACTATTTATCTTGACCTCAGTGGACAGCCTTATCAAAGCCTTCTACCTCACTTCTGTTTTAGGCAATTCCTCTTTCCCCAAACTCTCCTTTTCTGGATGATTTCTCTTCTACTCTTTTTCCCAAGAGTAGAAGGTTTCAGATTTCTTCTGAACCCCAAATTAATTAAATCTGTCTTAAATTTTAACACCCAGGGTGAGTAGAGCAATTTCCTTAGAGTGTTTTACATCTGACACTCTTACTAGTGCACCCCAGAGGAATATTGTTCTGCTTTGCAAAAGCATGAAGTTGCTGTGTGCTATCAATTCTACATGTTGTTTGCTCATTTCTAAAGTGTAGTGCTTTGCACTTATTTTTATTTAGTATTATCTTGTTCTCAGACCTTTCTCTATTCTCTCAAAATAATTTTAATCATATCTTGCAGAATGTATGACTCTACTTATCTGACTACTATCTGTGAATGATCTAAAAATTATGTTTATTTTATTATTCAGGTCTTCAAAAAAATGTTTTAGATGGTTGATCTTAAGACTTTTTGTGGATTACCCTCACAAATTTGGACAATGAACAAATCGTAACAGCTGCGTTAGCAGAAATGTTTCCATATATTTGAAACCTTTTGTTTAGTGACATTATATGCTAGCAGAGTTGTTTTTAGCATGTGTGTGGAAAGTTTTTAAAGCTTTACAGGGCACTTTCATTTATGCTGCTTGTCATTTTATATGCTTTTCTAGCTACCCTCTTTAAAGAGTTAATTGTATTTTGCTGTTTTTATTTTTTTTTCCATTTTTTTTTAATTCTCCATCACTATTTCTTCTATTCTTACACATGATTATTCAATACTTGTGTTCAATTATCTGTCTAGTTACAGTAACTAAATACAGGAAAACACCTTTTTAACATCTGCATCATGTGGGGATGGAATAGTACAGTCAGCAAAGGTGTACCTGACTGGTCCACAATCTACTGAAGTCCTTCAGATGACTGTGTGGTTTTAGAAAATATACAACACTATTGTCTTAAGAAAAATTTATAAATCTCTATTCCACTTTTTCAGACATGATGAGTAGTTCACACTTGACTAGAGGTAGATTTCAAAGTGACCAGATGGAATATTAAAGATTCCATTAGTCCCTGAATGATGTGGTGTGAGAATACCAGTAGTGGAGCCAAGCAAAATGGTGTTAATGAAATGAACAAAAACAGGAGGAAAAGACTTTATTGTCACTGTGCTGTGATAGATTCATACATTTTTATTATACTGCTGAATTTCATTTATCCTGGACTTGACTAAGTATTTTTTACAATGAATGGAATGTGACCCTTTGGATTTGGATATGTATTTTCTTACCAAGACTAAAAAATATATTTTAAAGCTACAAATATTTTTTGTTTAGTCATTTTGTTTAGTCATGTTTCCTTAAGAGGATCTTTCATTCAATCATTTAATTACTTAATATTTTAAGTGTAGAATACCATTTTATTGTTAGTGGATGAGCTTTTGTGAAATAATTTATCTATAATCTGCCATCCAGGGTTTTGAACTTTCAAGATAGTTAGAAATTTCTGAAAACCAAATTGCATTATTGCATAATCATAGTTCATTTCATTAAAATTTAATTGGTAAGCTGTAGTGGTGGAAACACTGGCAAATATGGGTATTGTCATGAAATTTTAGTAGAAACATTGCACATATTTGTTTTTGTCCAGTAGTTTGTACCTAAGTTAGAGGTTTTGAGTACTTCAGCACCTTTTAGATGAGAACTGTTAATGTGTAGTCACAGGCTGTCAGGAAAATCAAAAAGCTAAACAACAGTCTGATTAAGCTGAACAGCTGAAGCATAGTGAATAAATGATATAAACAGTTGTTTGTAGTTCAAACTTCGCTACATCAGCTCTGTTTGGTTCCCACCTTCTGACATTTTATCCCTAATATTGTCGGTGAAAGAGTGTAAGTTGTCTACTTCTGACATTGTGAAACAGAATAGTTTCAATAGAAAGTATATGAACTAAGTTGTCTTTTCTTGAGAATTAATATGTAAACTAGATGTTCTGCTAGTCTGTGGTGACCTGTATTTGACTTAGACCAAGTTGATCTTGTTTCTCAAGGCATTATCTAACAGTGGTTTCCATACACTTGTGTGTGTGTATATGTATAAATTTTTAGCACAGGACTGTAGGCTGCCTTGCAGTTGAATATTTGTTGATACATATTTTTCCCCATCAGCAATACAGATTTTGAAATCAGTGTAAACCGTCAATTTTGTTGACGATGCACAAGAAAGAATAGAGCACAGCTTGTGGCTTTACAGCTTTTTGTCAGCAGTATTGTGGTATTGACAGCAGTAAAACCCTGAAGCAGAACCTATGCAGGAAGCAGATATGTGCACTAACAAGATGTTATTTTTAGAGTTTCTTTTCTAGCTCACAGCTTTTTACTGGCCATATTTTAATTGGTCCATTGCCAGCATGAAAATATAGTATGTTATAGCTGTAATCAAGCAACATTCAGAAACTATCTGACCCAGTAATATAATTTCTCTTCTGTTACAACATAAGTAGATCTAATTAAAATACTCCAGTCTTCTCCCAATACCGGACTTGTTTCAGCAGTTCTCGATCCTCAAACTTTACACACAGAATAATTTTTTCATACAGCAAAAAATATAAGAGAGAAAGAGATGGAGGCAAGCTCCCATTCTAATGAATACGAAACATTCAAATTTTTCTCATATTTTTTTAAAAAAGGAAAGATAGCTATAGAAGGGGAAAAATCTCTTCCATAGAGATTGAAAAGAATAATCAGTTTTCTAACCTTTTGAGAAAAATCTTGACTGACAAAATCATGAAGTTTTCATTACTGGTCATAGCAAACCTCAAGAATAAAAGGTGATGGTGTTGGTTTTCACATACCAAATAACTAAATATGAAAGCATTATTGAGAACCTATTTTGTGAATCACTAGCAAATTCAATTTCTTGCAAATTCCGTTTTATTTCTCAGAACCACTAAGCAGTTGATCATACTTTAGCCAACATTAGTATCCTTATTTTAAGTTCATGTCCATGAGCTCGATTTTTTCAAAAAGAAATATATTAATGAGTAGCGTTCTACTTTTTTTTTTTTTTTATCTTTGTTATAGAATTCTCTAGATGTTATCATCAACGTTTCCTAATACGTCTCATTATAATTTCAATTTTCTTCAGACTTAAGCATCAAGTGATTTTTCCCATGTGGCCTTTATACTTCTGACTAATATGATTATATGATTAAAGAAAACAGTAAAATGTGTCTCACCTTCTTGGGAACAAGGTTAAAGGAAAAAAAAGATGTTGTCTTGCACATAATAAATGACTTAATTGTCTAGACACTGCTGATACCGATTTTCCTTCAGAAAATCTCTGGAGAAGGAAAGGAGAAAAACAACCACCTTTTTAGATTTAGCTAAACAGTTGATGGTATTTCTGTGATTGAAAAGAAGTTGTCAACTGGACATACCACAGGAGAATGCCAATTGATTTTCCATACTGGAACATAATAGAATATGAAGCTGAAGACTGGGCTTCTAGGAGTGAAGGATAGATCCATGAAACGCACCTTTGGCTTCATGGTTATTAAGTCTTGCTAAGGTCCAGATAAGCAGATGAAGCAAATCATATACTAGTGATCTGTTTTTGTAGTAGTAAGCATTTTTTTTTCTCTCTCATTGTGGCACTCGTAAAGAAAAACATTAAGCACAAGATTATTCCCTTTCCCCTCATGAGAACTAACTTCTTGCTTAAGAATTAACACTTGCTGCATTAATGCATAGTTGGCTTGGGGTATACAGATATGACTTTTTTTTTAAAAGAAGAACAATACACATATTGCTAGTTTTTGTATTTTACACAATAAGAAAAATCAGGAAGAGGAAAAGAAGTCTTTTGCAAAGATTTGTTTGAATGCACCTGTAGACCAATGGGGGCAGTTGCCTAATTGGAGTGGTAAGGGTTATAAGGAGGTCACATATAGAATGTTACTCTGCTTGATTTGTTCAATATAGAGATGGTGGTCAAGAGCATCTTCTGAAAGAACATGTGCAATATAGAAGCAAGATAAGCCACCACTCATAAATTACTCAATTAATTCACCTAAAAAAAGAACAGATGGCACAATTCAGCAATAGTCAATTGCAAGTGTACAAAGGGGCTGATCAGTTTTTTTGGCCTACCCTTGTAATCTATAAAAAAGGCTTGTCTGTTTAACGGATCATCTAGCTGTTCAGAGTCTAATTTAATTCATTGTTATGCTTATCTCCTTTTATGATATAAAATTAATGTATCACTAATAAATCTGTTATATGTAGTCTCAGGTAAGAATGAGAGTCAGCAATAAAGAAAGACAAGATAAACTAAAGGAACTTTCTTAGTCCTTGTAAAAAAAATAATATAATCATTGTTTTTCTGCAGATATCCCCGTAATAACATTAAGATAGGTGATGGTCTTAATCTTCTTGACAGAAAGACTGTAGAGTGTAGCACATTGTGTGACGCAGTCCAGCCATCAAAACCCCAGTATAAAAATAAGGGTGACTCAAAGTTGTAGTTGGGAGCATCAGCCCTGCAGCACTGAAAGTGACATGAAAGTTGTTCAGCTCCTAAAATTCTGATTCTAGGTATGTCCAGAGTCAATCCAGTCTCTCAAACTAGAATATATTAATATATCTTACCTCCATTTATCTTCAGTATCCACACACTGATTATAGGACTCACTGCAATAGATGTTCTTTCAAGTAAAATCTAAGACAAAAAAGTGTGGCAACAACTATCTTATTCCAGTGTAACACGCTGGTGACAACTTCACAATGAAAGATATTTTACATTAAATGTTGGTCGAAATTTCACTCCTTTCTATAAAACTGTGGTCCTTTTAAGTCCCAAAGGGCAAGAAGCTCAAACTATTTACATTTTACTCTGAAAAGTTAATGAGCAATCTCTGATTTCTTTGGTAGAGGCTCGGAATTTGAACACACAAATCCTACCATTCTATTCTATTATGTTACTATATAAAAAGATTATCAGTAACTCCAGCAAGTAAGTTGATGAAATCTTTGTTATTTTGAAAGAAAGGCCATAAAAAATTCAGGAAAGGATTTGTGGTTGTGACTCCTGAGTGGATGTCATGCTATCACTAAGAGAAACATGGCAAAGGATAACCTCTATCCTCAATTTTATATAAATTGATTCTGGCAAGTTATATTTGACCAGATTTCTGCTGTGGTTTCTTATGTGATCTAATTCTTTTCCCTGCATCGTTAAGAGACATCTCACAGAACACCTAGCTCAACCTGTTCCTCAGTAGCAGGCAAGTGTGATAAAAAGATAATGCAAGCTCAGCATAATGGGTCTGTCTGTCATGGAGTGTGCTGTTTAATATTAGGCTTGGATATAAAATCACATCATATACCTCCATGAACACTCATAGGCTGTTGCCAAAAATGTACTAGTATGGTACTCTATAATCATGCAGTTCTGCGAGCCAAGCAGGCTAGTGCCTACTGACACTTTAAATGAGGAAGCCCTTCCTCTGTCCAGAAAGGACGAAGGTCCAGAAAGAAAGAAATATATCACCACATAGATACAAAGAGATACAAGTATGTAGTGGATGTATATGGATCAGTAAAAATACATTTTTTTTCCATTCAGTACATGCTCTTAGGAATGTAACAACTTTCACCAATGGTCAGAACAAAGTTCAACTATGATAAAACCACATTTTGAATTTTCTCCACAACAGCAACAATTTAGAAAATAAAACAAAAACCCAAAACAAATAGTAGAAATTATCCTTCTTCTGTTAGACTCTGTAACTCCAGAGATTCTTCCAATCTGGTGGTCTTATTAAGTCAATACCAAATTTTCTCTAAACTTCTGTGGGTAGTGGCTTGAAATATTTTCAAGCAAGTTGGAAGAGGAGATTGGATCTTCAGTGTTCTAAAATATAACCTTTCCACAGCCATTGTTGTAACATTCATTTGAAACCATATTGTATTGGTTTCATCAAAATGTCTCACAAGAGAGACATTTTGAGATACTCATCTAAAACCTGTGTCAATATGAACATAGGTATCATGTGATGTGTAAGTGATGTAAGTTGATTTTTCATTGTATTTGCTCTACTTAGAAGTGTTGATGCAGTATTACTAGAACTTGTATGTATCGATATTTGGGAGTTGTTTCAATTGCTGCATGTCAATTGCTAGACTGTGCCCTGCAGCATCATACATTAGGCTGAAGGAGAGAGAAAATATGCTGATACATCCTTTAAACCCACAAATTCACAAATTGAAATGCTTAAAAAAATAATTTGCACACATCTCCAAACAATATTCTTTATTTTGCAGATACCAATCAATTGCAAAATATAGCAATATTAATTTAGCAATATTTAGCAATATAGCAATATTAATCCTGTAATGATACTACTTCATTTGATTCACAGGTCACTTTGGTAAATCACAAGAAGTTAATATTGCATATATATATATGTCTTCATGACATTCAGAAGATAGGAAATACAACAAGACAGAAGAAATAACAATATCCAGGACTCTGGGGAAAAAAAAAAAAAAAAAGAGTTCGCCAATTCAACAATTATCTGAGTAAAAAAAAGGATTTTTTTTCTGATGAATAACTACCTGACGAAAAGCTAGTGTAAATTTAAAGCATTATTATTTGCAATTAATTATTTAGTCAGGCTCATGAAATACTCAATATGCAGCAAGTTATTATTTCATACAACTCACTGTAATGATTATTGTTCTTAGTTCTAATATAACTTGTGTAGCTAAAAATCCCAAGATACTGTTTGTATATCTTTGGTATATCCTAACAGCTAACAAAAAAACTACAGAGAATAGAGTTTGAGTCTTTTCCTTTCCTCTGTTTTGACTCTATTCTTTTTCTAGGAGCATTTTTATTTACAGAGCTCTTCTAATTGTATTTTTAAATCATTCTCAATGAAAGTATATTTTTGTGGTCTTTATTGCCCACTAAAATATCAGTATTTACTGGAATTCATCGATAATCCTTCTGCAACACTACTTCTGCTCACTTGTTTTTTCCCTATGAAAACTTATATCTATTACTCTAGGCATCATAGATAAGAATAAACAAACAGTTAACTTTTAGAGGAGATTTTCCACTGATTTCCAAAACCCTGAGGCATGGCCTGATTACAGCACTGGAGCTTGTTTTCTGGAATTAAGAACACCAGTCTCCTTTAGAATGACATCTTGAGAGATTCTAAGACTCACACTAAACAGGCTGAACAGCTATGGTCCTTTGAGATTTTTTGAGTACTTTGTATTACATGAATATATCTTACCTTCCCTATGCATTGCTGCTGTAAAGTCAGTGGAGTGGAAACAGGTTGTCAAGAAAAGCAAGAATCATAAAAATACATCTATATACATCTGATCATAAAAATACATCTATTTAAATTTCATTCTGTAATAAATAACTGATGGAGTACTAATTGCCTAACATTGATATGTAATTCAGGCATTTCATTACTGCAGTATAGGCACCTGGCTGCTTGCATTCTCTGTATTCACAGTAACAAGTGAGAGCCACAGAAGACATGTGGACAGTTTGCTCAACCTTGCTTAAGATATGTGTCTGTACTTTTTATTAAGGATGCACAAAACTATTAGCTGCTATGCTACCAGCTGTAGCAATTTAAAACACATTTCAGAAGAATGCTCTGGTCATCTTGCTGCATTTCCCCGCTTCTCTCCAGGATGAGCGCCTTTATAGCCAGGAAAAGCCCTTATTTACACTGTTTCATGAACTCATGCTAGCAGTTTTGCCATATCTGCTTTTTTTTTTTTTTTTTTTTTTTTTTTTTTTTTTTTTTTTTTTTTTTTTTTTTTTTTTTGTGCCTGTCTCCCTTTCATCTGCCGAACATAATACTAAGTTTTGTTCGATTCATAACACACACAATGATGCTGCTGTAAAATGTGTCACATGTTATATACAAATCTGAGTACAGAATCACAGAATGGTTAAGGTGGGAAGGGACCTCTAGAGATCATCTAGACCAACCTTCCTGCTCAAGCAGGGACACCTAGAACATGTGGCACAGGGTGGCATCCGGACAGGTTTTGAAGACCTCTGGAGAAGGAGACTTCACAACCTCCCTGGGCAGCCTGTTCCAGTACTCTGTCATCCTCACAGGAAAGAAGTTCTTCCTCACATGCAGATGGAACTTCATGTGTTTCAGCTTATAGCCATTTCCCCTTGTCCTGTGACTGGCCACCACTGAGAAGCTGAGCTTGGCCCCTTCCTCCCTACATTCACCCTTCATGAATTTATATATGTTAATCATATCCCCTCTCATCCTTCTCTTCTCCAGAGAAAACATGCCCAACTCACTCAGTCTCTCCTCATATGAGAGATGTTCCATTCCCTTAATCATCTTGGTTGCTCTCTGCTGGACCCTCTCTAGGAGCTCCACATCCCTCTTCTACTGGGGAGCCCAGAACTGCACACAGTACTCCAGGTGCGGCCTCACCAGAGCTGAGTAGAGGGGCAGAATCACCTCCCTTGACCTGCTGGCAACACTCCTTCTGCAGGCCAGGATCCCATTGGCCTTCTTGGCCACAAGGGCACACTGCTGACTCATGGTTAACTTGGTGTCAATCAGGTCTCCCAGGTCCCTCTCTGCAGAGCTGTTTTCCAGCAGGTCAACCCCTAAGCTGTAGCGGTGCCTGGGGTTCTTCCTCCCCAGGTGCAGGAGTCCTTATTGAACCTCATGAGGTTTCTCTCTGCTCCACTCTCCAGCCTGGCAATCTGGATGAGACATCTGAGATGTAGAGTGTTAGGCAAATAAGTAGAGGAAGACTTTGGGCACATTGGGTGTTATTCTCTGAAGTGATAAATTATATGGAGACACATACATTCCCCATAGAAAGTTATGTGGAAAAGTTGCAGTGCATCCTTCCATTTCTTGCAGTAACTATTAATCAGACACTTTTATATGAGTTAACTGAAAAAATATTTACTTCAGCAGACTTACACCATTCCTCCCATGTCTCTGAACTATTACATTAATGCACTGTAGCAATTATATTGTAGCTCTTGACTCGTGACATACACCTTATATAAGGCTGAAGGATATATCAAACCTCTCTCATATTATAGCTTCTATTAAACTTGGATACAATGTACATTTTTGAACTTTTAAATGATGATTGTTTGCACATGTTTTATCCTTTTTTTTTTAGATATATCTTACTTCTCATGTAAGACATTATGACTATGATATCTGAAAAAAACTTTGTATAGACGCATTTAAAAAAAAAAA
>VZSG01001176.1:101903-120545 GCA_013398315.1 Nothoprocta pentlandii
TTAATAAAGAAGACTACTGAAATTCTAATCCATTTGAGATTTAATCAAATAATGCACATTATATAGTCATTTATCATGTAGAATCCTGCCATTATCTTTAATTGCTTTCTTCAGACTTTAAGAACTAGTTTAAAAATGATTCCCTGAGCCATGAGAGTTGGGATATTTACTTATACAGATAACTTTTCTCCTGAGGACTGTAATAGTGGAAAAGTTATTTATATTTTTTCATCAAGACATTTGGTTTGTTAGCATTATTTTATAAAAATCATAAACTTTGAAGGTTTCTTATACAACATAAGTATGATAGTTGTTTAATAGAAGATAGATGTTTTAAAATGTAAAATGTTGTAAAATTTACAACATTTAATCTGGTTTAATCTGTAATGATAGCAACAGCTGAACTGACCGCTAACTGGAATATTCGTTCATGTAGAGAGGTCACCAATTCTGCAGAGGCCTGGTTGTTTTAGGTTCAGCATTTATGTCCACAGGAAATATGACAAGCTCTCAATATTGTTATATATATATATATTTTTTTTTTTTTCACACAAGAATAAAGTGGATGTTGCTTTCACCATGTGCTTTCACCATGGCACCCTTGTCAGTTACTAGGTTTGGAAAAGGTGTAACGTGCAATTTTCTTTGAAAAATTTCATGGATTACAGCATTGTAAATTTAGATTACAAGAATTTATAACATAACTAATAGCTAGAACTATTTGAGGTTGGGGCCAATATTGGTATTTGAAAAAGAGTACTTCTTAAAAAAGTTGCTATGAAAATACAGATCTTCCTTTTCAAATTCTGTCTAATTTTCCCACTGTATTTCTGCTGAGAACAGCTTGAGGATAAATGTGTAAGATTTAATATTTAGAAACTGGTCTGTGGAGAAATTAAATAGTTTGGGGAGTCAATACTTCAAAATTATTCACGCCCGACATGTCCCAGGGAATATTAATTCATCAAACTAGAGTTATGTTTCATCGTTACAATCTTGCATTCTGTTGATGACGCAGTCCAGCTCCTGCAGCAGGTTGCAAGATTGCACCTCTGAAGGACAGATGTGGCTTTATGATTCCAAAATGCAGAAGCTCATGAGATTAAAGCTCTGCTCCTTGTGGTGCTCATTCTCAGGTTTCCTCCTTTTTGAACAAATGCTCCAGCAACAGGATTGTTTTTGGAAGGCACAACTGTCCATCTGTCTAGTGAATACACGCAAAGTGTTTCCTTGACTTGTTTTCAGACTGAGCTTTAGAAGCATTCATCTCTAGGTCTTGATTATCCAAACAGGGAACAACACTTTATGTTGTCAGTCTGGCTTGTACCCCAAGTTCATAAAATTCATACTGGGTTACCAAAAAGATGCTACAGCTTCTCATATGTTTTTACCTGGTGCTTTTTTTGTTTTTACAAGATAGAAGGAAATAAAGTTACCTAATGTATGAAGCAAGGCTCAGGCTCATACTATAGTTTCATGTGGCTGCCAGAAAACAGCATAAGGAATCAGCCCTCTGAAGCATGCACTTGTGTCTGTGTTTGTGTTCTTGAAAGATTTCATTCAACTGCCTGCTTGCCTCAACTTCCTGCAAAGAGGATTAATGAGCCACAGAGCATACAAGGCTAATTTTCAAACTATGATATCTAATTTGATTTTTCCAGTTTTAGTTCTTGTGGATGTTGAGTAATAACAAGCAAGGTTTTTACCTTTAAAAAGTAACCTGGAAAATATTTATTCTGTGTTTTAATAATTAAATTTATAGAAAAATAAACAAAACCATCTTGGTTTTCATGCAGTTAGCATTTCCATGATGTACAGAAAGATAGAGTACAAGGTATAAGACTATATTCAGCTCAGCAATTCATAATCTATGACTGCAGGTCATAAAATCAATCAGGAATCTACTAAAGCTAAAGAGAATAAAAAGATAAAAGCAAGAAAATACATACAAGTGTGTTTGCTACATAGGTATCTGGGAGCCATTTCACTCAAAATAATAATTTTTATGGCTCATGGTCATACTCTTTTAGAACTTTCAGAATGGATAGAATTCTTTCCAGTAAAGCAATGGAAATTCCACAGAATAGATTTATTTACATAAAAAGGGTGAAAGCAGGCCACAACCCTCCTCGTTGAAGATAAATTGTTTATCCTAACAATTTTGCCATCAGGGTAACAAACTTTAGTTTGTAGGTCATACAAGATGTGTATTAAAAAGATGGTCTAAAATATCAGGTTGGAAAATCAGCTTTGCTTCCAGTATTGCCTTCTGAAGAAGAGTCCATAAGAAATCTTTCATGCTAGAAAGGGTCAAAAATTAACCACCAGAATCTTAGTTTCGGTGAGATATAGGCATTTTCAAGTAGGTGTAGATCTAAACAATCTATTGTGTTTAAGGCTACAGTTAAGTTCTCCATGCTTCACATAGCAGAGCCTCTTACCTGGCCATTCTTTGATATGCAGATGACTTAACAGCACTTCTTAGTAGGACTGTAATATTCCATACATTATTTTTTTGATTAACACTATTTTTAACAGTTGTGAAAGTCTGAAATTTCTGTACTATTGTATGGTCATAGACAAAACAGAAATTATCTTCACATTTTATCTTCCCTCTTGCCAGTGCCCAGGAGCATTTAAGAGAAGCTTTTTTTTTTTTTTTTTTTTTTTTTTTTTTTTTTTTTTTTTTTTTTTTTTTTTTTTTTTTTTTTTTTTTTTTTTTTTTTTTTTTTTTTTAGGAGTTCTTATAAAAAGAAAAACACAGAAATATTCTTGTATAGCTTCTAGTTACGTGTCATATTTAATTTATAACTGAGCTTTCCTCATTTACTATGTCAGTTAATGGAGAACGTTGTTGCAGTTTGAAGCAAAGCAGGGAGAGGAAGAGATATCAAATACTTAGGTAACTATAGGTCCGACTCTGGCGGTATCAGATTCATGAACAGTCGACTGTAGATCTGATTGCATTCCAAGGAGCAAATCAAGTTCATGAACAGTATGATTTATTCAAATGCAACATTTAGAAACGTTTCTGATGTCAGTACAGGAAATTTCCTACTACAGCAGGAGGTTTTTAGCTGTCTCTGATGTACAAATGAGCAATCATAACTCACCCCAGAAGAAGAGAGGGGACTCAGCCTCAAGGGGTTCCCTTAGGCGGCATCCCAATCTGAGGGGAGGAAAGGGGTTCGGCCTGTTGGCCGACCTAGAAGTTATGATGGAGTCTTCTCTCCGACTTCTCCCCTTTTTTACATTTAGATGAAGATTGAGTGACTGTAGCCGTACTTACTTTTGTTATTGATGAAAAAGTCTCTCATTTTAATTAAAGTTATAGTCAGTCGAAAATGTAGAATGCATGTTCAGTGAGGAGTGGTCATAGCTCAGAGTTCCCCCTTTTTGAGCAATTCTTCCATAAATGTATTTAGATAATTATAGAATATTAGAATATTCATTTTCAACTTTTTGTCTCTTTGTTAAAGATGTAATTCTGGTGTTTGTCTTTCTGCTTTTCATTAATCAGAAATGTTTTTGTTGTTTTTTTTCTCTTTTTTCTACAGCTTTTTACTGAAATAATAGAGTGTCATAATTACTAATTTTTATTCACAGCAAATCTGTGTATTGAGCAGAATTTTCCCCATTTCATAGATACATGAAACTTCAGGGACCGAGAGGAACTGGTATTCATTTTTGCACAGATTTGCTATTAGGAAATGAGGAATATAGATTATTTTCCCCTATTTAGTAAGTCATTCAAATAAAGAAGAAATGGAAAAAAAAAAAAAAATCCATGACACAATCAAAATACTCTGCAACACATATAGAGGCTAGCTTCCCAGAATAGACTTCACTGCTTTTAACCTGAACATTTTCCATCTCTTTTTACACCACATTTACTTCACATCTTCCAAACTTTGAAACAAATTAGCTGGAGGTTGCACAGGTAGCAATATCCTTTACTATACAATAATCCTCCTGCTTTGTGCAATTAATGAGGTAAGGTTCTTCTGGGAAAGAATCTCTTTCTTCTCATAATTGTAGGTACAGTCTTTAGACTCATTTTATAGGTGCTACTTCTCAAGATTATGCAGGGTTAATTAAGGTTATAGAGATATTTTTCCTTTTATATTTGATTACAATTGATTCTGAAGTAATCATTCTTTCATGTGTGTAATTTTGTAGATTTTGAAATAAAAAAGAAAAGGTCTTGTGTTTTATTTCAGTAGTGTTGATACATTTAAAGACATTACATTTGCAGACACTACATTTACATGTAGACCCTTGATATAGTAATATATATAACTGGACTTTCATAAATGTAACTGTATAGGTTGAAGAAGATAATGTCTCAAGCAATTATCTTCTTTCTACCAATAAGACTTTCTGTCTCTGCAGTGGAGTTGGATCTATCAATTGCATGACATGACGTGAATTCATGTCAACGCAAAGTCAATCAGAAAAGACTTTATTTTCTTTCAAGCTACTTGTGCCAGAAGTAGATATTTGTATGGTTCAGTCATGGGAGGACATTAACCCTCTCAATAGCCCTTCTAAAAAGTCCTTCTTTTTGAGAGATGGGAATGGTATGTCAGTCAGTTTTGTGGAGGCCCTTGAATGTAAAAACTGGTATTTTTGGAAGGTTCGTTAATTTGAGGTGTTTTTGTTTGGTTTGTTTGTTTGTTTTGCTTTTAAATTATCAGGGCTTTTTTCTTTTGGTGTCTTTTTCAAGGCCAGAATATATTATTTTAAAACTTACATTTTTTTTAACATGATATATAAACATCAAATTACAATATTGTCATGCGTTGTCTGTAAGATGACTGAACTATTCTTGCTGAAATTATTTATAGAATGAATTTTCTTGAAGTATCTTGAAGTTTCTTATAACGTTTCAAGCCAAATCATTACTGTTCTACAAACTCTGAACAACTGAATAGAGACTTCTAGTATAGACAATTAGGAATACCTAATAATAGATATTCCATCTGCCTGTAACATAGACTATATTTGATTATTTTATTTGAATAATTAGTCTCCTTAGTTTAAGCAAAATACTAGTAATTTTATAGTAAAAGGAGAAATTCACATTTTGTACATATTCATGTACACAAACATTACCACTTACAGAGAGAAAACAAGATAATGCACTGATGGAGCAGAGAGGCTTATTGAGATCTCATATTATTAAGACTTCACAACTTTTCTAAGATGTATCACCCTGAACTTTGAACTAACCTCGTAATTAAAGCTAAAATTTCATTTCTCGAGCAAATGAAAGTACATTGCAGATATATTAGCTTCTGCTCCATTCCAATCACCAAAAAAATATGCTCAGTTATCTCATTTTCAAAACTTATTCTTTTCTAATAAGGTTCCTGATCAACGAATAAAAGTAACTCTGAATGAGAGCAGCAGAGCATGTCAAAATAATAAAGTTTTTTGACACAGCTCACGCTGAGCTTTGTAAAATATGTCCTTTTTTAAGTGGAGATAGGTTAAATTCTACTTGCATCATTTTAAGAAGAGTAGATTCCTTCTGTTTCAGCTGCAATTTTCAAATAGGAGATGAATGGCAAAAATACACAAATGCTAGAAAACTTTGATATTATCTTATCAAGAATGAAAGCCTGAACTTCATTTTGGTGACTATCAATATGATTACTGATCAACTTTCCCAGTAGGATTATAATATGTTTAATTAAAAGTTAAGTTCATAATATTCAAATACAATCCAGTTAATCACATGAAATAGCCTCACTTTGCAACTGTGCTTTTTAAATTACTGATAAAACATGAACAGAAATTTTGACCTCTCACCTTTTGCTTCTTCAAGCCATTATAAATATAAGTTGTTTCTTGTTCAGAACAGAAAGATTGTTTCCAAACTTAGAGAGCAAATATCTTTTATGAAAATCATAGCTTCACAAATCTTGCTACAACTGCTGTTTTTCCACCCCCTGCAAAGTCAAGAAAGTCCACTATCAAAGGAAAGAATACCCAGTTCATCCAAATATGCATGTAAATAATTGTCTATATATATATGTAATAATGTTAATTGGAAGGGACATTATTTACTGGAGAACCTGGAGATAGTGTTTACGTAGTTGTGCAATATAAAATTACAACTGTGATTTCTAGCATTAATTAATGTTGTTAGTGTATAGAGAGCTTTGGGGGGAATATACTAACTTCTGAGAAAATAAACCAGATCTTGCATAATCCACTGTGGTGGTGCAAAAAAGGACTGGATGATTAAAGCTAAAATTGCAGGTAATGCAGATGGTATCTTGTTAAGTGAGCACAACTATTTCCACTATTTGACACCTTAAACAATGCAGTCTTTTTCCCAAATATGCACTAGCCTTCTGTTACTGTATCTGCCTCTCTACTTTTCAAAAAGTACTGAAACCAAGAATATAAATTAACAAGTTGATTTCCAGACTATATCAGTGCAAATATCACAGAATGTTATTACTCTCTTGCTGCAGCTAAGCCTTCTTGCTCTATATAAAAACAATTAACCTTCCCACAGCCATTTGTTCTCATCAGTTTTCTGGACCATTTATTAATTATTACTAAAAGTTGTGTTTTAAATAATAATACATGCATCACATGACCAAATTCATGTTGACATATTTTAAGACTTGTATCCATAAGTAAATTGCTAATGACTTCACTAATCCATCATGGATATGAGGTAGTTTGATTTTGCTTAATCTTCATTTGCTGCAAAGGAAGATGAGTACATCCCACAGGATGCATGAATGGGAACACAAGGGCCATTGCTGCTGTTTGCCTGGTGCAGGGCAACTTGTCAAGCTGTAGTGATTGAAATTTGGTAAGACACAGTGGCATATCTATATGCTACAACGTGCTAAATCCACTAAACCTGAAATTGCCTTAAAACAGTACCATAAAAATGTTTTCATAATTGCTTCTAACACACTCCAAGGATACCTTCTTTGAATATATTATAATATTATCTTTGCTTGGTCTCTCAAATGGTGTACTTGGTTTCAGCTGTAAGTCTAAATCTAAACAATAATGACAAATGTTGCACATTTCCAGCCTGCAAAACAGTAAATGTCAGCTGCAGTCAGACTGTAACTCAGAACAATTAACTGAAAAACAGAAAAAAAAATGTTTTTTCTTTCCCTTGCTGCCAGAGCTGTAAAGTTCTTGCCAAACTGCCTTTGTAAGAATTTAACTTCCCTACTGATTAGTTTGACTCACATTAATTTAAAAAATATCTCCACTGTAATTTACTTGGCTATAAAAATGCCCTTTTCCTAGCATGAGGCCATTCTGCTTATTTATTTATTTATTTTAGTTTGAGGCTAAAGAATAGGAAATGGAAGAAATAAAGGTAACTGATTAGAAATAATGTTTCTTCTTGACAATCTTCTCATCAAAATCTCCCTCTGGCGTCCTAGGGTAATTTTTAAGAGTTTTTTTTTTTTTTTTCCCAAAAAATCTGTTCAGCTAATAAAGTTAATCTTCCAAAAAGGGAGGAAAAAGTTGAAAATTTGAAATCGAACTGCTTCACTCTAAAGGAACATATTATTTTTTGAAAATACAAAGGATTACACAGTTTTTAGTTTGCTGGTCAGTTTTTTTCTTCTACTTGAAATTATCATTAGCAAATTTAAGCAGGTAATGTGTCAGTTCAGGAGTAGGAAGGGAAGGGATGGGATGGAGAAAGAAGAGGATGCAAGGACAAAGTCGAGTCATGTCAGTTCACTAACGTACCATTCAATATCTATATGTGATAAATGTGACAGTTATGTGCTAAATTGGTCCATCTTTTCTTTATATAAATGACAATATGGTGTTTGCACATTTAGTCACATTATTTTTAGAATCATATGGTCTATTTTAAAAATCATACAGTAATAGGACAAAGCTCTTTTCCTTTAATGGTTATATTCTAGAAACTGAAGAGACTAAATAATTGTTTTTATTATCATACTATGTATTATCAAGCTATGATGTATTTAGGAATAAAATGCAATGCATTCTTCTGTCCTTTAAAGAAAATTTGCCCGGCTTCATTATCCTGTACTTACAACTTATCAAATCTGTGTTATACAGAGTAGTGTATTTCATCAACACCAGCAAAGCTTTCATGAATAACAGAGTTATGAGTCTAAAATGATAATTACCGCAATCTAATGAATCACATAAATCATTTATAATGAAGGGAAATAAACAACGATTCAGAAATGAACACATAAATAACTTTTATTTTTTTAAAGCAATGAGTAGTTTAATTTCTGTGGTGTATACATAGACAGTTAAATGGAAATACTATCAGTAAAATAATTAGTAGATAATCTAAAAGGATAAACTTTCCTAGCATAGTCCAAATTGAAAGATATTACTATTAAAAAAAATAATAATTTATAGTATATGACCAATATTGCTATAAAAGAGATTCAAATTCTTGAAGAGACTTATTTGCTAAATGTAACATGTCTGAGCTCCCTAACAATTCTCAAAAAATGATTGATACACCCTCCACATATTTTTTCTAAAAATAGATCTGGAATCCATTTAAATAATAAATGTTATATTGACTGTTGCAATAAAACTAATTAAACCAGTTTTATCACTGATTTTATTTTCACTAAGGTATGTTACATATGATGTAGATGTGACTGCTGTTGAACTCATAGGTTTTGGATCAGGGCTATTATATAGTTTGGGCAGCATAATTCAGTTTCTTTGTTTTTAATAAAAGATATAGAAGCCTCATATTAGATTATGAAAGCCTCATATTAGATTATGAAACAGGAAGAGATGGAAGGTTTCTTAGCCAGGGAGGAAGTATTTGTATGTGAAATGATGCCGTCACTGTTAGAAACATTAACATTTCAAAACAAAATACTATAGTTAGGGATTTTTTTTCCACTGAAGTCCTGCTTTTTGTTTTGTTTTATTTTATTTTATTTTATTTTATTTTATTTTATTTTATTTTATTTTATTTTATTTTATTTATCCCTGAAAATTCTAAGTTTTTCTCGACTAACATTGTGTGAGTAGAGTTTTAGAACAAGATCACCATTCTGTTATGCTAGTATTAAGTTGTTACTGCAGTTAAGTACAGTAGCAGTTACCCCACTGCTATTGTAGTTATTATGGGAAGGACACTGAAGTGCTGAAGCCAGAAGTGGACAGACATTCTCTGTCCAAGTCTCCAAAAATCACCATGAGGGAATGAGGACCTTAAGCACAGTTTCTGCAGAGTGATTCAGAGCAGTATCTCCCTTCTGCACTGACCAACAGATATATCAAACAAGTACTGAAGTCCCTAGTGGTGCTATTGGTTTTGGATTAGATTTCAAACATGCATTTCTTATAGGTTTTTTTTTTTTTTTGGTAAAATAATTTTCTTATTTTCTTTCTTCCTTTCTTCCTTTCTTTCTTCCTTTCTTCCTTTCTCTGCTCTGTGATCAACAGAGAAAGAGAAGGGCAGCTCTCATAACCACAAAATGTTCAAGATAAAAGTCTGGAAAAAGCTGAAGGAAAATTTCGTATCTTGCCTGAAATCATCTGAAAGATCAGACTTGCTCATCAGGAGAAAAAATTGAATAATTTAAGCGGTAGCTTATTTATATGAATTTGGCTTCTGACTTTTACAGAAGATAGTATGGTAGAGAGATAGTTGCTTGATAGCTCTACATATTTTTTCCAGGCATGAAAACTAAAGCAAAAATGAGCACATAAAGAAATTGGAATTTGATTTAGTCTCATGTTCCCAGAAAGAATTTAAGGTAGGTAGGCAGATAAACTGTAAAAAGAGGAAAAACATATATCTCAGATTATCACTTGCTGTTCATGTGTTTTTTTCTCTTTGTTTGCTCATTTTTATAACCAAATTTATCTTTGCTATTATCTCTGTCTTCTCACATTTCATTGGAGATGGGAAAAACACATGTGAATTAATAAAACAGTGGGAAAAAAAATCTTCTAGCAGGAAGCAATCATGTAATTTAAATCCTAAGATAGTGGGTTGCAAAATCATCAGTAATCGTATTTTGTTTGAAAAAAATATTTTATGCATACTTTCAAAATAATGTAGACAGAAAAAAATGAAGTGTCTTTCTGGTTTATATGTGATACTGATATTGTATTAGATTCCTAAACTGTTCTTTTGAATAATAAATATGTTCTGATCAGCTTGATTAAGATTATTCTTCTGGATGGGGGAGCTCTATAGTATGTAGATTGGGATATAGACATCACTGGATTTTGATTAAAACTTGGTAATTTTGTGTCTTGTATGTCACTATATCATATTTACTTCTGTGTGTTTGAAATCATCTGTAAGAGGTCAGGACCAACATTTACTGCTGTGGGCAGAGCCCCGTATTCATACAGGTACATGACTTCAGAGCTGCCTTGAGCACTGCTGCCTGCCCGGGTAGGCTGGTGGTGACAAAAAAAAATATTAGAGAGCCCATGTGGGAGGCCAGGTGGTATCTACATGGCTGATGTGTCAGACACCAGAAGCAGAAGCTGAGCTGCTAACAGGACCATGCAAGAGCAGCAAGAGAGGTGCATTTACGCCCTTGGCCTCTGCACCGTTAAGTGACTCCTCTGTTAGTGATTCTAAATTAAAACTAAGCAGAAGAGGTAAGCTAACTATGAAAGCAAGTAGTAATAAAATACATGTTTAAAACTGTGCTTCCACTTAGTTTAGTGGTTCTGTTTCGGCAGAGAGTGGATTAGAAATAGCTCAGAAGTTAGCTCAGATTAAACCTTGGTTGCTGCCAGGCAATTTACTAATTTCAACTATCAATGTATTAACTGCATACACATAAACTTAGTCAATATGAAATAATTCAATTCCTGAACATATTTCTTTTCAGACTATTCTTTCAGTAGGTGGGTTTTTTATTTCATTATTTTTTATTTGTTAGAGTATGATTTGACATATCTTTATAGAGAACTCAACTCCTATCTTTGTTTACAAAATTCTCAGAGACAATTTAATAGTGGTTTAACAGAGTGCTTCCCCATTTTCAGAGCACTACAATAAGATTACTCTGAATTCTGCTTCAGCTATAGTCAGACAAGATTTATTTGTCTATCTATTTATTTTTAATGCAATCCTGCTAGAAAAAAAAAAAAAAAAAAAAGAAAAAGGAAAAAAATGTAAGAGAGCAAAGAAGTCTTAGTCTTACCTGCAGGGACAGGAAGAACTGATTTTTTAAATCTTTTGTAGTTTTGATACCCTTTGAGGTTCAGCAAGAAACACTTAATCATTTCAGTAAAATCCATCAGGGTATAAATTGTAGCTAATCGGAGTCTTTCAGCATTTCCTGACCCTCAGGTATAAGTGATATGTAATGTCACTAAACTATATGTATCACTTGCCCTTTTGACAGATAACACCACAAGAGTAACATATACTGCACTGGAGTAGAAAATGCTTCCCTATTGCATTTAGCAGTGTCTTTTTTTTTTTTCTAGTTTGGGTGGTATTCTTCACAAACAGTTCATGGAAGGCCAGGCAAAGATGCATACAGATGTCAAGTGTTAGCTTACATTATATAATTTTGTTGTTCACTGAGGCATCAAAACATAGCAGAAGGCAAATGATTATTCCTTAGGTAGAAATCTATCAGAAAATTCACAATTTGAGTCCTGCTGGTGGTGAATTACTGTACAATGTCATTCAACTCAAACCAAGTGAGCTTTGCCATAAATGAAGGAGAGGAGAAATATTGGGCTTTGTGAGAGAAAAATTGCATTGCATGGTGGTAGTCACCCTGTCAGTAAATGAGATTAAAGCAATTCCTGTTGTATAGATCTGTCCAGCACTATAATCTAGGAGAAAATGTTCTGATGAAACTATAAAAAACACAGTTAAACTGTAAATCTAATCAGCATTGATTGTCTGCAGCTTTAGAATTCATGCACTAAAAATGTTTTTTCCTATTTTTTAATAAGTCTTAAAGTATGATTTGGAGAGGGCAAAAACACAATCATCATTGATTTTTCTTTATAACTCTGAGTCTGTAAATATTTACAAAATTATGATTACTTTTTTTTCCCCAGATTCTAATTACTTTCTTGAAAGACTTTTTCCAGTGTAAACACCCATGAACAATAAGCTTTTGTAATCTTTACAATATCAATATTGTAAAATTTCTGTTTCTGTTACAATATCTGGCCCAAAAATTTGATTACAAAATGATCATTTTTTTAAAATATTACTATATTCATATTGATATAAGACAAAGTATAAACATAACTTTAACTGTATGCTTTATATCTGCCTCTGAAGTGACTTTTTTTTCTGCAAAATTTTACTGAGGTTGTAAGTTTTTGAAAGTAGCTGAACTTGTGTTTTAAATAATTGTTCAGTCTGATCAAAAAGTGAGATCATAAAAAATTGAATTCCTGCTCCTTACTAGCATTTTTGTGGACGGCAGAAGTTATATATAAAGTTATTCTGTAAATGCAGTATATCAAAGAAAGCAATACCAAAGAATAAGCAAGAGAAAAATGCTGGTCTAAACAGAGAAGTCCTGAGGTGAAGGAAATACATCTAGTAGAAGAATCCTATTTGATGGAGAAGCAAAGCAAAGTATTCTACTGAGATTTGGCTACATCAGGGAAATGTGTGAGATATTAGATCACTAGGCACAATGAACCATAGAAAGAACAAACAACAGCAGGAAGAATGATAATCTTTCTAAAGAAATAAATGACTTACTCACCAATGAGACTGAAACCTAGCTGTTGGTATTCCTCAGAGCCCTATTCCAGGAAGAATAGTGTTTGTTGTTCACAATAATTTCTCAACCAAAACTTGATTTTGCTGCCTTGCTTAAGCATTTTTCATCATTTATTTAACATCTCCCAGCTTCAACCATATTTTCTTTGAATGGCTAGTCAATACAATCCAAACAATAGACTGGAAACCTAAAAGTATTTTATATACACAGTAAAATATGTATTCCACCACAACAATGTGGAAAAAAAAGACCAGATAAACAGCAGAAAAGCTCAACATATCCTTGACTTTGATTGTAGTATCTCTTAAAGAAATACTTGTGTTAAAGGAAGTTAAATACTCAGTAAAGGTACATATCTACTAATTTAACATAGATACTGCAGAAAAATGGTGAGGCAAGACACTTGTGAGAAAATTTGAATTGCTTTCTCTATATTCAGTAGTAAAATACGCATATGAACTATAGTAATTCTTTTGGGTGCAATTAATTCAGCAATTCTCTCAGTTCTCAGTTTACAAAATTCAGGGGGCTGAACAGTTTCAAGCCTAAGTTACCTAACACTGTAACAGCCCTTCTTTGGGCAAAGTGATAGACAGGTGGTATGGACCTTCTGATGACAAGGCTAAAAGTCATACCATAGGAGATGAACCTTTCTTTGAGGATGGTCTGTTATCATTGAACACAATTCTTTGTTAGTAAGTCCATCAGAAAACATGAATTGTAAGATGCTGTTTTTTAGCCTGTCTCCTGCAAGGAGAGATCAATACAACTTTGCTTAGTCTCTTATGTACTTCCTCCTAAGCCTCTTTGGAATATCAGGAAAGTAAAGGTGTAAATGACAAGTCATATGAAACCACAGAAGAACAAATGTGTATGCATGGAGAAATCTTCAGTTTTTTAAAGACCTTTATACATCCTGAAAAAAGGCCGAGAATGCTATTAAAAAAAAAAAAAAAGAAAAAAAAAGAAAAAGAAAAAGATAAACAAAAAAGGATATCTATACAAGCTCAGCAAAATATACCTCTTTCAAAGATAATTTTTATGGGTTCATGCACATCTGCAACTTGAATGATATTCAATCTCAACTACACAATTTAGACATGCAAAAATAGACTAGGTTTAGGCTCCAGCCTTGAAAGGTTACCTTTATTCTTCCGCTTCATCATTTGGATATCATATAAAAGTATTTTTTTATATCTTTTTTTGGATTTTAACAAGGAGTCAGTGATATGTGCAATATGCATTCTCAAAAAAATGAACTGTTCTTCTTGACACTAAAACACTAATCACATAGCTTTGCTAATGGTTGAGCAATGAGATTCAAAGCTCAACAGGAATAAATCTGATAGCATATTGGTATTAACGCTTATAGTGCTTTGTAGAATGCAAATGCAAAATATCCAGTGGACTTGTTGCCCTGATATTTCTTTAAGGAATTTTCTACAAGAGCCGTTCTTAAGAAGAGCCGTTAGAAGAGCCAAGGTTTAAGAGACGTTTCCAGTTTGAATATAGCAGCTAATGCTTATGTACTTACACTATAATGAAAAAGTTTCCGAACTGCTGGTGCGGCCAAGCCTCAGGAGCCATCAGTGACATGGTTGGAAATCCCCATGATTTTACTATCGTGAAGGGGAAAAATCAAATAACAGAAATAAAACAACATTTCAGACTTCAGTAAAATAGAACATATCCCTCAATTATTTCTTGAATACTAGAGGAGGATTTAGAGTAATACAAAGAAACATGTCTTCACTTACAAAAACAGTTTAAAAACTGTATTGATTTTTACAGATATGTAGAAACTAAAAAATAAATTATTTCTTCACACACATACATTTTATGTAGTTCTATTTTCTATATTATCTAAACTGTATGAACTATGAGGGAATTTACAGCTTTACTAAATATGGAACAAGACCAGAATAACTACCAGAATTTCCCTTTAAGTGATTAAAAAAAAAAAAAAAGTGAATATTTTGTATTTGCTATGAATTTCTGTTTTTTGTTTGTTTGTTTGTTTGGTTGGTTGGTTGGGGTTTTTTTTGCTTTTGTTTGGAAGAACAAGGAAAATATGGAGAAGTTGCATCTCCAGGTCTGGTCCCCAATGTAAGCATATTCTCTTTCTGGCTTCATAGCTTACATATTTAAAATAAAGGTCTACCTCTCGACTTTTCCATTCCTTCTTTGAATATATGGAAATATTTACTGCAGTTTCTGACTCTCCATATTTGAAAACAACCTCACTCACATAAAAGATAAAATTCTACAATTAATTAAATCTCACTGTCCCTAGTAAGCAAAAATAACTGCCACATACATGTGTGCATGTTCAAATCATCTTAGGACTTCTCCCTTCTGTTCTGTTTAGCAGGGAAATGTGGTGCTGACATTTAAATTTTATTTAACCTCTACTTCAGATATAAAGCGTATGTACTAATGAGACTGCACATCATTTAAGAAAGCTAGAAATAAACCTTTATGGTTATCTTGCTTTTGAAAACATAAATATGTCTCTAATATGACTGTAATTAACCATACGTATACACTTATCTGATTATAGTTACACTGTCTACAATTTGACTGCAAAAATGTTTTCATCTAGTGGGGCTTACATAGGGATTTGAGGAATTAGGATAGCACACATAATTAGTCCTGTCACTGGTTCTTTGCAAACACAATTTAAGGCTTTATTTTGTTGGTGTTTGAAAGGCGTGAAGTCTCTCCCAGGAGCCCAGGCTCTCCGTGGCAACTTAGTTCAAAGACTTTTACACTTATTAATTACAGTTACCTTGTGTAAAGAATAAACTCAATTACAGTCTCTCTCCTAGAAAGGTCTGACAGAGAAGAGATGAGGTGTTGCAACACAAGGAAGAAAATTTCTAGGAAGGGTAGAAGTAGCACAAGTTAGAAGACAATATTAAGAGAGAAAGAAGCCCAAAGAATGTTAGACTTTGTGTAGACAAAAGGGGAAAAGAAAGTGAAAGAAGTTTCACTTGCTTTCAGTGAAAACAAAATGAAACAAAGGCAGCAAAAAACATGATGTAAAAGATAATAGATTATATGAATAATCTGTTTGGAAGAACTATATTCTGCAATAGCAAAAGGATGAGAGTTGATTTCTTTTCTGTCCAAATCTTTCCTCTCTAAAGAAAATGTATTTTAATATCCATGGCTGTAGTTGGATGTTTCATGAATTATTTACACAGTAATTGCAGTGTTACTATTGAATAAAATTATTCAGTGGTACAACATTGGGCCTTGGCTTTATGAAATGCGTTTTTTGCGTGTAAAGACAAAGTTGATTCTACATTTTTTTCTTTTTGTGCGTGTGTGCTTAATTATTTTCGAACTTTCTATTTCTGAAAGAAAAAGATTAATGACACAGCCAAAATATATGCATTATGCATTCTAGAGCTGTGCATGTTGCACACAGCTCTGGTAATCTATCTTACTTCTGGTATGTTGCATTCTTACCATGCCTGATACTAGTGTGGAGGGAGGAAAATATAACTGTAGTCACATGGTTGGAGCATCATTGTTTTGAGAAAAAAAAAATACAGCAATAAATAAGACAAAGTATTTTTAACTTCAGTGCATCCAAAAAAATATTTTTGAACATAAGGCTCTGGAGGATAAGACCTTTTGTCTGTAGAGCACTACTATAATTTCCTCAGTTGCCAAGGCCTCATAAGACAGCATGCACCTAAGAGTATCACACAATAAACGTGTTGGACAAATGGGGAACAACATTTCCCTGAAGTCTATTGTGACAGCTACAAGGTCCATCTTTTTCTGTGAAATAGATAAAACACCTATATAGACACACAAACACACATAACCCCTGGAGCTAAGAGCAATTTTTAGTTTACATCTGTTTAGAGGATATGGTCTCACCTCTAAAGCTTTGTGCCTTTTGACTTTGTTGTTGCCAATATTTCCCTGGGGAGCCAAACATTTTCTCTCAGAAGATATCAAATTATGCATCCTCTAAAATATCAATGACTTGTTTCCTTTGTGCTCATATATATATAAAAATATATATAAAAAAGATCTCAGAATAAACCCCCTTTAAAATCTCCCAGTAGGAGACAGTAAAAATGTTCTGTTCATCTTCATCTTCTTACAGGGACTATAACTTATTTTTTAAGGATTAAGTTAATAATGTAAAGATATGCTATTAAATTACTTGCAACCTCATAGCATGTGAGAAGGGGTGATGTTTTGCATGCCGCCTCAGATTTTGGCATGTCAAGAATAAAGTAGATAGTGTGCTCTTGTACAGAAACTTCATCTCTGATGCTATGTGACTCTCTGCCACTGTTTAGTGGTAGACTAGTTTTATTTCTTAAAGACTGAGGTCTACTGTTCTGACATTGTTTTCATACAAATCTAAAAATGATATTTCAGCACTCAGGTGTTTGTGAGGAAAATATCAATTTAGGTTACATAGGTTATACAATATAGGTTATACATATGTGGGTACCACAAAGCTTTCTTCTGAAACAGAAGTTCTGTGTACAAGGATGGTTGAACAATCACATAATTCGTTTTCAAGCATTTTCAAATGTGTCAGAAGTTAAGAGTGTGTTCTTTCTCCTTATTGAAGGATATGATGCTGATTTCTTGCTGCTCCTTTTGAGATGGTTTGTTGGGTGCTCTGAAGGTGAATCCATTAAAAATATATTTTAATATATCAATTCTTGCTCTCTGGCGTACATGCAGAAGTGAAGTTTTTAGTTTATGCTTTTAACACATTTCTGGTTCCTGAAATGTGCACAGTTGTGCACGGCTGCATACTAAGTAGAAAATTGTCTCATTTGTCATAATTTTATATTATGCAGAGGTAGACTCTCGCAGATCTAATACATAGCTCAGTGACCAGAGCAGTGTGAGGACTTGTAAAAGTAAACAGGTTTAAAATAAAAATAAGAATAAAGATATTTTAATTCTCTTGTCACATCTTTTTTAGCTTTGATTTTTTTTAATTATATATCTCTTTTATTTTGGTTTGATTTTTTCAACTTTCAATTAATTTCCATGTTAAAATATCTCTGGTTAGGTAATTTATAATAGTCCTGTACTAGTGCTATTTCCACTTAATCCACCCGAAAAACTAAGCAGCACAGGTGTCATAAGAATCAACTTCCTTGTAGATTCCAGCAATTCCTTATTACAAATTGGATAAACCATATTGTTGAAGAGGGTATAAGCAAAGAATCCTTGTTTACTGCAGCATTATGACTTTTATTCCTGTGTAGCATTGATTTTGTGGAATACAAGGTAGAATTCACTTATATTCTACACCAAAACTTGCCCCATTTACCAAGAAATGGTCTGGAATATTTTCTAGCATCTTGCAATTTATCATGAATATGACTGAAAATCTCAATTCAAACATTCAAAATATGTTCAAGAAAGTCATATCCTTAATTTATAAAAAAACGTCCCCACTACTCTTTACACCCTCAGAATTTTACATATTCTCAGAGAAAACTTTTCTTAGGGTGGCCAGTATTTAGACTTAGGTTCATATTTTGGAATCATTAATTTAGCTTTAAAACAAGATCAGAAGATGTCAGAGATATTTTTTCTACACAGTAGCTATATTTCTCATCAGAGACACAGACGAAGCTATGTTAAGATGATTAAAATAACTTCAGTAACAGAGAATTTGATTAAAATCATTGGTATTTCAATGAATAAAATAGTTCTAATATGGCATTGTAAATGAGCTCATACGTTTTGAACTTTCAGCCTTGCTTTACTGAATTATGGCTCTATGGTAAACCTCAGCAAGCTCAAAGAGAAGTCGAAGAAGCTCATAGAATCACCGAATCTTCAAGGTTGGAAGGGACCTCTAGAGATCATCTAGTCCAACCTTCCTGCTCAAGCAGGCACA
>VZSG01001176.1:121745-135817 GCA_013398315.1 Nothoprocta pentlandii
ATTCTCTCTAGGATGAACTGCTCCATCACCTTTCCAGGGATGGAGGTGAGGCTGACTGGCCTGTAATTGCCTGGCTCCTCCCTCTTGCCCTTTGTGAAGACTCTTCCAGTCCTCGGGCACCTCCCCTGCTCTCCAGGACCTCTCAAAGATGATGGAGAGAGGCTGAGCAATGACCTCGGCCAATTCCCTCAGCACTCTTGGGTGCATCCCATCTGGGCCCATAGAGAAGTTCTGCATTGCTTCAGGGTTAACCAAGAACAATTTGCACACCCTGAATAACTAAATAACTAGTATAATTTTCATTAGTTATATGTACTTTAACATGAGTGTTCAAAGTAAAGAGTGCTTTCAAGAAGATCGAGCTTTCCTTTATTTCCTCTGAAAATTAAAAAGAAATAATTATTCATTTAACGATCCAGATTTTTATTCACAAAACTACTCTTACCACTACTAATTTGTATACCTTTGTTTTATGTAATAGAAACACAAATGCTAAATTTAAATTGTTTTGACCTTTCACAACAAGTTAGAGTTGGGAGCACATGTATCTTGTGGGGGGTTGAACTACTGAAAAGAAAACAGATTAAAGGTAAAAAATACCAATTTAAGCCTTATATTACCGGTTTGGGTAGTATGCCTGTTAATTTACAATCCCAGAGTAATCTATACATTCTTCATATCTGTTGTCTTTATAACCAACTCCTTTTGTTACCCGTAAAAATAAATGACAGAAATAGCTTTGTTCTTTATTGTTTCTATTCACACTGTGTCAACAAATCAAAACTCCTGTTGGGCTTTTAATGAGGGGAGAACTTAGAACAGGCAGAGAGATCTTAAAGCTTATTTTCTGTTTATGTATTAATGTTTTCAATGTGCTAAAAGAAATCAGAGAAACAGAGTGTTTTACTGTCATGCTTCTCAACTGAAAAGTATCCCACACACTATTACTCAAGCTTTTTGTCTAAGAAGCTTAGATCTTCTTGTTTGCCCTCTCATTATCTCCCTGGAAATTCTCATTTTATTTTTCCATGCTTTAACTCAAAACAATACTGTTAGAACATTTCAATTCATGACATTATCTTTCCACTAGTTGTTTCTATTTTCCATTATCTTTCTGTTAGTTGTTTCTGAAAACTTTGCTGAGTATTGTGTTCTGTTCTTAGGTATTGAACTTAAATTAGACCTATGTGCCTGAAAGTACAGATAGTCCTCTAAAGTGCTGTTCAGGGGTGCACCTAAGCTGCTTAGACATCTAAAATCTTCTGATCTCATTTCTGTCAACTTCTTGGGATGGCTTAAAAGTCTTACCTAGTATTATTATCTTTCATATTACTTAATAAAGTATAAAGATTTCAGATTGTTTAAGATTTTTTAAGCCATTTTGTAAGGACTTAAAAATGTAATGGTTTTGCTAAAATTAAATTTTTCAAAGTTTTCTGAACAAAATGCTTATTGTAATGTGAAGATACATTTACCTAGCCCAGAAACTAGTTATACTGCCGCTGAGTATCCAAATTTGCCAAAAGGAAAAATGAGTGGAGGATCATTGCATGGAATACACAAGCAAAAGATGTTATTGGGTGCTAAACCAGACAGAAAAAGGTAGAGAAAGTGTTTTCATTATCTATTACATGCTTTGCAAAAGGCTATACTGTCTATGCTAACATTGCTGGCAGCTTGTCCCTGTACAAGCTCTGAGCTATCAATTCTGAGTGTGCACACCATGATCAAATGAAGGTGGAAGCCTGATGATATGAACCAACAAGAAGACATTGTGGGTCTTCTAATCCCTATAGACCAATGAAACCTGATGAGGTTTATAAATCTTGATTAGTGTATAAACAATTAGTGTATAAATAAATAAACAACAGAAGTATTTGAGTTTGAAGAATTAATCCTTATTTCTTATTATTTTGTTTATATTTTGGTATTATGATTTGGTTAACTGCATTATTCTTCGTAAAATGCTGCTATCGTGAAAGACTGCTATCTACAAGTGACCATCATATTTTATACGTAGAATATAGAAAAAAAAAAGAAAATTGAAACTATACCAGTTCTTATTGTTCATTCTTTAGAATATTATTTATGATTTTATCATTAAATTCATGGTGCAGTATATAGTAAAATTTCACTTATTCTTTGCTTTTGGTATCAATAAAACAATGACTCAAAACCTTCCTCAAAAGCTAAAACTTTTTCAGGGAAATGCTGTTAAAGGAATAAGGTTATGAAGTAACAAAGAGCATAACCTGAAGGGAAAAAAATATTATCCCTCTTTAAAAGTCACTCTAAGGAAGTTTTTTTATTACTCCCTTCCACCCTACTGGGTAGATTTCCATGCTCCGCAATGATTACATGAAATATCTTTTGTGTACTTACCTAGAGGGAGAAAATCAGCAGGTATTTTTCTCAGGTTGCTAGTTCCAATGAGGTTATGCAGACACCATATTTCCAAGCTCTCTCTTCCTCAGTACACCTTCATCTTACTTGTCATTCTGTTCCTTTCTGTTCCTATGTTGCTTCCTCTTTTTTCCACATATCTGAAACAGCAACAACAAAAATAACAGACGAGTTAAATATTAGACAAAGTTCGAAATTCTATATTAACACAATTGAAATAGAGAAGCTTAAAAAATGTTTAAAAATCAAAGAAAAGTCTGGTCAATAAAGAAGTGCAATATAATTTGAGGAATAAGGAAGAGAAAGATGAGAAAAAAACATTTTGCTCAGGAAAAACACATTTTCTTTGTGAATGGAGGAGGATAAAGGTAGAATGGAAATCTTAGAAAAGAGGAAAAAAATATATAGTCTAATGCCATCAAGTGAAAATCAGTGTGTAAACAGATGCCTTTTCCAAAATCTACACATCTTTTGTTCATTTTGTAGCATAAAAAGTGTCATAAGCAATAAGCTTTTAAGAAGAAAAGAAAGAAGACAGAAATTGTTTCATATTAAGATAAGTTTGAACATAAATTCTGAAATAGATTCCATTTAAAATAATGGTTGTAAAGCCTAATGTTATCACTTTTACAATGCTGAATACGTAAGATTAACCACTTCGCTGATATTCTTATTTTTAGTAGAAGAAGCTGACAAGGTCATTGTGCAGACTTGTCCTTGCAAGTAGAGGAAAGTCATCAAAAACAAGGCACAATGAATCAGATTGCACAAATTGCATTGTTTAGTCATCTATCTCATATGAGAGGAAATGAATATCAAGTGTGGTTTGTCTTGAAAAAAAAAAAAGGAAAAAAACCCTACTTGTAGAGAGCAATACATATCAGAAATGATGATCAATTGAAAAAACACCGGTTAAAAAATAAGAAAGTTTCCTAGGCACTATCCACCTACCTTTCTGGAGAGTTAGGGACAAGAGCTTGTACTTGAAAGCAGGCTTTTTTTTTTTTTTTTTTTTTTTTTTTTTTTTTTTTTTTTTTTTTTTTTTCTAAATTTAAGTTACAGTGTACATCTGGGAAGGAAAGAATGAAACAACAGAATTAAAGCTCTAATGGAATAGTTGTAAAAATGCTCTGTACAGTGTTTGCTAGACCAGCAGCAGTGAAATTAAAAGCAAAGATGTCTATAAAATTCGAAGAACTGTAAGTAGTCGATTTTTCAGTGTAAGTTATGACATACTATATGAAAACAAAAGCGTTAATAATGAAAAAAGTTCTGATTTTTTTTTGTAATATAGCTCTTCTCAAAATATCATGTGATTCACCTTAAATATATTTTGAACTACTTACAGCAGAATTAATTATCTACAAAAAAAGGTCAATGTATACATCTTCCAATTTGTGTTATATATTTTTACTTCTTGTGCTTTAGCATAAAATGTGGTCAAGTTGCCTTTACAAAAGGTTGGTTTTGCTTTTTTTTTGCATCTCAATTTGTTTGCTTTTCTGATATGAATCATAAAACATGCACCCCAAAATTTGGAGATTTAATCATGAAAGCTTTTGGAAAAGAGCATGAGTCAAGCTGGAAATTAAAGAGTTGAATGAAGTGATTCAGTTACTTGATAGTTTATTCTGAGGGTGAGAAGGAATGGAATTCTACAGAGCACCTGACATTATTTAGGATTACAAATTTTTGAGTGGCTCATTATCTCGCATATATGTGGGTAAATTTTGTTGTATTTGTGAGGGCAATGTCTAGGAGATGTAGATTCCATTTAGCTTTATTTCCTTGTAGGAGGATTTTACTGCCTTCCATGGCAGCTTGTTCCATTGCTTAGGTGTCCTAACAATAATGTTCGTGTTCCTGTAGAAAGCTAGGTAAGGTCATGTTGGTGCCACATGCTATAGTGTTGTGCTCACAGATTTGATTATAATTTCTTTATATATATATGCATATATATACAATATAATTTTAAAGATGATTAGAGAAATAGAAGTTAGATGAAATGAAATGAAATGATAGGTGTTGGACAGGAACCCATGGGGAAAACAACCCCTCTGCTCATGCAATGTGCTGAGTTGAAACTGCTGCTGGGAGTATTACCTGGTGGTGGGATAGCTGTGAAGCACAGATATGATACAATATATAAGAGCAATAAATAATTCCAAGATGTGCCATATGAAACATTTTTTATAGGGAATGACATTATCAATGAGACTATAAAAACTATCAGATCTCATCTGAACTTCTGTGAACTAATATTTCAGCAGTGTTTAAATAAAGAAGATTCAGAATAGAAAGAGTAAAACATTCAGCAAGTAGGTTAACCAGAATTTAACACCTGAAAATCAATAGGCAAGTGTGATTCTTTAAATTTAACGCTTGACGTCAGAGGTTTGACTTTAATGCACACATACAGCTCTCTGTTTAGCTTTATAATTCTAAAGAAATAAAAGCAGCTTATTTTACATTTCCCTAAATGGCAGAAAAAATCTACACTAATTTTAAGAAAGTCTTGACAAGATCTTAATGATTAAATTGGAAACTAGGGAAAATAGAGGAAGGATTTTTTTCTTTTTCAACGTGATGTTCTTGCCCTCTCTTGAGTGTTTTCATTTAAAATTTGGCTCATCATATTGTACAGGAAGTGGAGCCTTTTTTCTTTCTGGGACTTACTCAAATTTATATAAACTGGTATTTTCGTTGTTCATTCAGCTACTCCTTTTGTATTGGACTTTGATGAATTTTACAAACTCATAATACCACCTATATATTTGTATATAAAATTCTGCTTTTTAAAACATTTTATAGGAACTACTTCTTGTAGAGAATACACATGACATATTAGAAATATATCCTTTTGTTGTTTTCTTGTGTTGGCTTGACTTCTTACAGATTATCACTTTGGTTTGGTTCTTTGCCTTTATTCCTCTCCCTCTAATGACTTAATAATTTGTACAACAATTTTAACTCTCTACTAACTAGATAAATTAGCTCTGAATAACCCCTAAACATTTCCTTTGGACATCTGTGTAACCAAGGCTGTAAAAATAAGCTTAGTACTTGTAATGAGTGGCTTGTACTTATAAAGTGTTTGAAATGACCTCTCACATATTTAAAGAAAACTCAAAACTTTTATGCAAGCTCTTTGCTATATACATCCTTGCCATATTGATGGCAGAGGTTGCCATCAAATAAAATAATTAAGATGGTTAGATTGCTGACAATCAAGAACTTGAGAATTGGGAAGAATTTATCATAATCTGATTTTTTTATTACTTATATGTTTTTAATGACCCAATTCCATAGTATATTTCACAATAATTTAAATTCACAGTATTGCTAAATGTTATCAATATTTATCTTCATTCTCTTCATGTCTTACCTCTTTCTATTCATATGAATTCCACAAAATAACTGATATTTTCATGGTTTGTTGTCTGAGGCTTAAACTTTAGTAGTCTTAGCTCTTTCCAAAACTTCTTCATAATACCTTATTACAGTGAAGCATTATCACCCCCATTTTCTATAACAGGAATTAAACAGAATTGAAAACTGAAATTATTTAAAGTATTTAATAACTTTGGACACAAAACTGTAGTTGCATTATGCAGTACTTTTTGTTCAAAGCACAGTTTTCAGTGAGTGACATCAAAGACGAGAGTACATTGTGTTTCTGCATTCGGCAAAATGATGCCCCGTGAATCTCAAATTATACAGTGTTCTCACCTGTAAGAACATTTTACACAGTTTGTTTTATATCACAGAGGAATTCCATAGCAGAAATGTCATTCTTCTGTGAAACCATCCTTTCATATCAAGCCTCTAGGTTCTGCAAGAAATGAAATAGAAATGTTTCTTTCTGTGAAAAGCTTTTTTTTTTTTTTTTTTTTTTATTTTTTTTTTATTTTTTTTTTTTTTTTTTTTTTTTTTTTTTTTTTTTTTTTTTTTTTTTTTGATTAATCCCTTGGAACTATGAAGACTGATCCTCTTATAGAGGAAAGATATATTTTTGACAGATATGTGAAGTATTTCATACTGTGAAGGTGTGGGGGGAGCAATATGGAAGAAAATTTCCCACAATCTACTGCTCTTTATTTAAACTTAATTTTGTTTGAAAATAACACAGAAAAATAATTAGACAAGAACACTGAAACTTTGAAGTTACTATTACTGTTACTCTTTCTTTTACTATTGCACTTTATTATATATCTGTATTATTCATTAAAGAAATCAAAAAAAAAGAAATTTTCATTTTGTATAACTTTTCACTTGTCTTTAATCCTTCTAGAAGCTGAAAAGAAATTGAGAATTTAGATGTGCTCTTTGGAGATTAGTTCATACTTCTTAGTTTTAGTGCATTTTTCGACATATGCAATAACCTGATGCAACAACATTCAAAACTTGATCTCTGTGTTAATCAATTCAGTTGAATTGCCTGCCCTGACTGGAGCAGCTGGATATTTTTCTTAGTTGCTGACTCAAATTACATTTTGTCCCAGGCCCAAAGTACTAACAACAGTGAGCTGTCCAGACTGGAAATACTTTCTTCACCCAAGTTATCTGACCCATAGGGAAAGCTGCTTAGCACACCAGTTTCCTAATGAAGCAGTATTTCCTCTCTGACCAGCAGGCAACTTGTACCTACTGTCCCATTTGCTGTTGTCATTGATGAGGAAAAGATGCCTGAACTCATGGGGATTTAGCAAGCCCAATGTTAAAAGCATGATATAGCTTAAAACTGTTTAGTTTTTTCATTGCTCATGTGTTTTATAAGATTGCAGCCCTGTGCACTTTTATAGGCACTTTCACATTAAGTCAAATCTATAATCTGACATTATGAATTCAGTTAATTTGCAAAATATGTGGGACATGTCAAGCACTTGTAAGTCTATGTTAAAATGCTGTTACCATCTTATAAAACAGCAAATGATTTTCCCCCCAAAAAAATCCTATTACAGCAACTCTTACAGTTTTAAAATTATTCTCCTGACTGTCTTTCTCTGACCTGTAACTATTACACAAAATCTTATTATATTGGTGCTATGGACGTTAATGGACTTATCCTACTTACAGCTTAGTTTAATCTCTGCAGTTATTTATTAGCTGTTAAAGCTCTATTGTTCAGTTCATATGAAAGCAGTTTTACAGAGAAAGTAGCAACTGCTTTCTGTCATTAAGAAAATAAAAGCAGAAATAATAAGATAGTAGGCACAATACCACCATTTCTGGTGTTATAAGTGTGCTAACTATATGAGCGCCTTTGAGAAACATAATTCTATTCTCTTATCTATCCATAGATATGCTTGAATGTCTGAACATGAGGGCACAAGTGAATAGCTTTGGTAAGGTCAATGGAAGCAAACCAAAGTGGCCTAGAATTAACTGTTGTTGTAGATTAATGACAGTTTTGATTCAATGCTTGTGTGAAACCAAGGAAGGCACTAAAGCTTTCAAGGGAATGGAGGAGCAAGAACTAATCCAAAATTCTTTTTTTTTGTGTGTGTGTGTGATTTATGAATATTTTTAGGAAAACAGAACAAAAGTTATATTTCTCTGTTCTTTGTTTTTTTTTTTTTTTTTTTTTTTGTCTTTTATTCAGGCTTTTTTTAGAGTATTTCTTAGTTTATTTTGGTTCATCTGCTTAAAGCTGTGACATTCTTTCTGTTTCATGTGCTGAAAAAGGAGGCCTTCAGAAGACAGTTCATAAACAGAACTGTCAGGATTAAAATTACAATGTGAGAGAGATTTTAAAACATTGCTCAGAGTTTTGTGGAGAAAAGTGCTGACAAAAGCCCAAACTTTTTTTTCAAAAAAAGAAATCAATACTGTTGGTTGAAATTCCATTTTTCTCACAGTATGAATAAACACAAACATAAAGCTAAAAAAGGTAGGTTGGAAAAAAATAAATTGGTTGTAAATCTGAGTTTCAGATGTTATCTTTCATATTTGTTGTGCACTAAATTCAGGGTATGATGAAAGAAAAGCTATTTTTTTTTTATTCGTTTAAGAAAACAAACTAAACCTCATCATTGTGCTTACTTGCATAAACCTGAAGTCTTTGTTAAAAAGGAACAGAAGTGGTCTGCGTGCTCCTGTGTAACTGAGCAGCACTGTTGTATACAACAAGTTTTTCTGAAGTATTGGAAGAGAAGCACCCCATGGAAATTTCCAGTGATTATTTTTAGAGCAGAAGTACTCATAGGGTTTGAATCCATATTGTTGCCTTTAAAAGAGGAGGTGACTAGTAAGATGTCTGTAGCACCAGAAAAACAAAGAATCTTTTCAGTAAGTATATTAAAAAAAAATAGTTATTCTACCATGGGTTTCCTTATTGTGCCAATAATGGCTACAGGAAAGATCTCATTTATTCACATAGGAACTAGATCAATTTTTGCTGCTATTAGTACTGTTCATTAAAAACAAACCCCGTAGTATACTTTGCTACTGATTGAAGGATCAGAATAGCCTCTAAAGGCTATGGCAGTCATACTTTTACAGATGTGTTTTTCTCCTCCTTGTCCTCCTCTGTGTGCATAGGCACACATACTCATTCCATGACTTTCAGAGAGACTGAAGTGAGGCTGACTGGCCTGTAATTTCCTGGATCTTTCTGTTGGCCCTTTTTGAAGACAGGTGCAGTAATTGTTTTTCTCCAGTTTTCAAGAGCCAATCTCCATGATCTTTTCAGGATGATATACACTTTTCTTGAAAGGACATCGATCAGGTTCTCAGGACCCTTAGGTGCAGCCTACTGAGGTGTCATGGTTTTATATGGGTTGCAATATCTCTGGCAATCCCTGATTTAATCCTCATCCACTGCTGATTATTCTCCTCTTCCTTGAACTTTGCCTGTAGTTGGAGAGACCCAAGAGCTGTTGCCAGTAAAACATTAAGTGAAGGAGGTACTGATTATCTCAGCCTTGTCTATGCCCATGGTCACTAAATCACCCATCCCATTCAGCATTGGACCTTCTTTGTTCAACCTTTTTGAACAAACACAATGGTAAATGCTCTTCACGTTGTTGTTGACATTCTTTACAAGTCTGAATTCCAGTTCAGCTGTGGCTTTTCATATTTCTAAACTCCTTCTCTGTAGCCAGTCCCTGCTTCTACTTCCTACCTGCTTCTTTTTGCATTGGGACTCATGAATTTTGCCAAGCTGGTCACCTGAAATGTTAACTTGTTTCCCTCTTGAAAGAGAGCGTGGAAGTGCAGACATGTGAGTAAGTGTGTTCAAGATACCCAAGAAGTCAGGTATCAGCTATGCGGAGCTGGAGAATGGCATCATTAAGACAAAGACTGGAGAAATGGTGAGTACTCAGGGAATACCCATGTGTTCCTTGCCCTTTCTATGCTGTACATTATAAGAGTAGCGGATGCTTATCAGGTACTCAGCATCTACTGAAATAGATGACAGTGGAGGCAAGCTGATTGCAGAAATCTGCCTTGGTTAAAGTTGTAAAGGAGAAGAGATCTGAGCTTACCATTGGGAAACAGAAAAATCATACCATCATAAATATTCCTCCCCATGTCTTGCCAGTCTTTCCTCAATTTTAAGGACAGATAAATTAAGGACAGTTAAATACAAATCCACATTCTGGTTATTTCAAACTATAGAAAATTGTCATTATCTCTTAAATTTTATAGAACTTTTCATGAGAAATTATGTTAAGTATAATGGCAATTAAATATATGGCAAACTGTGAGGCTAGTGTAGTTTTTGTAATTTCCCACAGGACAGATACTTACTGAATGAAGCTACAGTCCTTCAAACCCCCTAGGTGAACTAGAAGTACAATCTCACTAAAATATTTCTGGAAATATCAATATGAATTTTTCTTATCTGTTTAAATCAAGGGAAAGAAAAATCTTTACTATTTACATTGTTCTTAAAGAAAGACTGACAGATGAACTTGGAGACTGATATATTCAAAGCAAATGTTGTGAGCTTATAAATTAATACATATACCATTAAGGATACATTTCCCACTACTGATGCTCAGTAGGACACTGCACTATGTGCTGAAAGACGCTTCCAGTGCAATAATTTGAGCTGTATGAAATTATTAATTTACAGTATCCAAGCTAATTAAAACTTTTTGAAAGATGAGCATAGTGTGTTTTAAACTTTAAACACCCCGTGCAGTTTTTTAATGCAGACTTATGAATAGAAAGTGCAAAGAAAATCAAAATATTGGCAAGGAATTCCAAATTAAACTTACTATTTAATTTTAGTGAAGCAGTATTAATGTACTGGAAATGCAATCATTTAATTTGCCTGTATTTGCCAGCAGATTGGCCATGCTACTGCTGATTGGAGTATTATTTAGATTATTTACATGTCATGCCAGTAATCTAAATGCACATCATACTAAACAGTATTGAAATTGTTGCATTCCAGGACTACTGTAGTCTCCCAAACCCTAAGCTTTATGTAGAGTCACTGAGTCAAGGTAGGTAGTGAATGAAGAATGGCTGCTGATGGAATAGGAGCCATGGATCCCAGGGGAGCAGGGGAAGAAACCCTAAAGTTTTCTTGTCTTGCCTTATCAGTCCACCATGAAGTGGACTGCAGTTCAGGGACTGCAGTTCCAATATCCCATTAGACCAGACTTGTGAGAGAAGAGGGGATCAGAAGGGAAGAGGCAATAGCATTCTCATTACACTTCCCATATATGATGCTCATTGCTTGTCTAAATGTGACTCATGTAATACATGTGACACTTATGAGTTTTGCACTATGAAACTTTTAAATTACTTATTACTTATTTACACTAGGCAGAAGGCATATCCTTTGACAAATATAGAGAAAGAAATAAGTCTGTGATAGAGTCATGTCAAAAACTGTTGTAAATGGTGGAAAGATGTGATACCTGAATAAATACCATGTTCATTTGTCAGACAGATTTTATTGCTATTACTGTTAGTAAAATGTAAAGTAATAGTCGCACAGGTGTATTTAGAATATTTCTTGGCTATGGATTAGATCGGCAGCATTTGTGAGCAGAATTCAATTCACTTGTGTTTAACAAAAAAAAAAGTTGTTAACTAAGAATCTATATGAATTCTTTTAGCCCTTAAAAATATGACATCTAAATCTTATCTTTTCTTTTTTAAACAAAAAAGTAATTTTTCACTTTATTAGGCAAAGAGAGGCCAGAAGTCATAGAAAACTGATTGCATTCTAACAAAATGAACTGATGAATACTTGATGAATTTCGATTTGCCTGGAAATACAACAGACAGCAATAACTGAAATTTTGATAATAATGAAGTTATTGGAAATGAGGTAATGGGGCATAACAAGGAGAGAAGCCCATTTCTTCTTGGTGGTATCTGGCTGCCACACAGCAGGAGTACGCAAAGTTGAAAAGTGTAATTAACTGTAATAGAGCAAATACCTAAGGACAGTTGAGTTAGTCAGAGCTTAAGATCTGACCTCAGCCTATGACTGGGAAGGAGAGACGTCAAAATAAATTAATTTCTCAAATCAGTTTCTTGCTTTAAGAGTAAGAACTTGTATCTTTTCCTAAGGAGAATTGTTATCAAGACGCGCACAGTGAGATTGTAGAGGACATGCAAAGACTAAATGCTTTTCACAACACAGATCTTACTTGATTTTTGAAGTGTAAATTGGAATGTCAAAAATATGAGGAAACAAACTAGAGAGATGAGTGTTGCTTTGGATTTTTGTAGCCCTAATTGTTCTTTCATGTCAGACTTTCCAGTCTCATAGGAATAATATCTCTAGTAAAGTTTCAATGAACTGTCTTTGTAGTTAGCACTCTTGTTCCAAAGCCTGAGGAATTTTTTGATTTAAGTTATTTTAATTTAATGTCTCAAGCACATTTCCAAACTTCATCCAAATATTTCTGTTATAGAACTATATAAATGAAGCTAAACTATTGAAATAGAATGGAAATAATTTAGCTATTAAATTCTGGTTTAAATAATGTTATGATTCATGAGCTTTTTTTTGTTCCTTTTTTTTTTGAATTTTCATCCAAGAATTTCTGAAGTAGTTTTCTTTACAAATCCAAATTACAGACAGCAGAAAATATTATGACCTTATTATCCCAGAAAGCAAAATTCTGAAAATGAAAGAAGATAGACAAGGGACTAATTTTCATACAGAACTACTGAAAACCTTGGCTTAACTTTGAATTTTAGCTAGTTAGCTACATACGTTTGCACATATGCTGCATTGTTTGCAAATATGGAATTACATATTTGTGGGATTTGTTTTGTCTTGTTTTGTTTCTTTTATATCATTTTGTGGGCCTCAATCCTACTAGTTCCTATCCTGGAGCTAGTGTAGAGTAAGCACTGGTGGAAGGGAACTTTGAAAGTTTTTTCCACATTTTAAATGAATATTTTAACATTGATCATAAATGAAGTTTAACTGCATCCACATTTGTAAATGTTATCTGAATCAAAGTTCCACATAACCTCTTTTGTATTCCTGAAAACTGATAAAATCTGTATGTGTACATGTGGGACAAAATGGACTCCAGACGGTTCTATATGAATCTTACGAAAAAGCTGCTTTATTGCAGATAACTAACCCTTGATAGGACAATTCTCTGATTCAAAGGACAGCATGCATTCCTGCTTGGTTGTCGGTTGGTCGGTTCATATCTCGGTGCTCCCCCCTTGCATCCCTCTCTGCTTGGCTTGCTTCCTCAATGGACTTCCTGCTTTTCTCTCCTCAACACCACCTTAGAGACAGAGCTGTGTGCTTTGTTAAACATGCTTCTTTTAAATGTGCTTTGTTAAACGTGCTTCTTTTAAATGTGCTTTGTTAAACGTGTGTCTTTTAAATGTGCTTTGTTAAATGTGCGTCTTTTAAAGGTGTTGTTAAATGAGCTATGTGCTCTGTTAACCTTCTTGTATGGCTGGGTCAGTGTACCCACTCAGAGTTTCTTCTAAGTGCCTTCCTACATGTACACATTCTAGTATTTATTTCTAAAAGTTTAATAGAACATTATCCAAACATAAGTTGAGGCAAAATTTTAGAACGTGCTTTACTCTTCTGTCTCCCTACTCCTCTTGTCCCGGGGATATTGATCCACAAAATAAACAAACAAATAGGTAGATAGTTAAATAGATAGATAGATAAATAAAAGACTGATTTTTTTTTTCCATTTTTAGCATATCTGAAGAATACTCTTGAAGCACTCTGTTGTGTTCAGCACATCTTCAAAGTTCCACAAACACTGAAAGACCAATCTATGTGATTTTTTTTTGGCAGGAAACAGACATTATGACATTCTTACAAAGTAGCCTTTACTCAAGAGAATACCATCTGCATTTCACTGTCTAAGGTAAAGCATGTAGTTAAGCATGTATCCAAGTTTAAATCAGTCTTTGAACTGCTTTAATTTTAATCATAACTCATAATGCGACAATAAAAAACATCAAAAACAGGATGTTTCTGAAGAAATTTCAATATCAGGGGAAGCCTCATCTTTACCATACAAAGTTATTAGGTTAAGCTGGAAAATATTCCAGTGAAATATCCTCTATTCTTGAATGATACTGTATTTCTTTTCAAAAACTTTTGGTATGTTATCACACAAATTTTTCCAAAAATTAAAACACAGTTACAGAGAATGACAGAAAATCCATTTTAATCATATAACAAAAGATAATCAAAAGTATAGAAA
>VZSG01001177.1:0-20376 GCA_013398315.1 Nothoprocta pentlandii
ACAGCCGCCCCTCCGCGGGAGCCGCGAGCGTGTCCGCGGGAGGGTGAGTTTGGGTTGGCAGCCATGGAAGCAGGAGCCGCCAGGCACACGGACAGGAGAGGAGCGGGGGAGCCGGGCCATGGCCCAGCCCGGGCTTCACCCCGAGATCCCCCGTGTCCCCAGGGCGATGGCCGCGCTCGCTGAGCAGGAGTGCGCGCGGGCTCGGGAGCTGGCGCCCCTCCATGCCGGGCTGGAGGCAGCTGCGCCCTTCATGGCTCCCCTCTTGTCACCAGCTGGCTGGGAACTGGAGGCTGAGGGAAGAGGGGCGAGTGGCGTCGCTGCCACCAGCCCTGGGGCTGGAGCAAAGGAGGCTCTGGCACGTGGCCTTGGGGCTCCTTGCGGGCTCTGCTGTGCCAACGCCTCCCTCCTGCTGGAAAACTGGGCATCTGAGACGCTCCCTGCAACTTCCCCTGCAACTGGATTGATTTGGGGGGAGGGTAGGAAGGTATGAAAATCGTCAGGGCCTGGGCAGCCTCTGGCAGGCTGGGCGAGTGTAAAGGTCTCTTCTCCAGGAATGTGTAACCGGGGCGGCTGCGTTGCCCAACCGCCCAGACCAGGCAGCCTGCAGCTCATCTGGAGCAGGAGAGGAGGGAGCACCGTGGATGGAGCTTTGAGGATGGGCAGGGTTTAACACGGGAAGCCCCAGACTTTGCAACAGGACCAAAGGCTCAAAGGGAGCTGGAGGCCACTGTCGTGGTGGGACCACCGTGCTCTGACCTCGCAGGACTTTGCTGCTGTCCCTTTTCTCTTCTTCCTCAGGAGAGCCTCTGGGACTGGAGAAGTTTGGGTGTTTCTGCAGATTTCCTGTTGCTCTGTGATTGCTGCCTCTGCAGCAAGGGCCAGTTCTCTTTTACCCGTGTCTGCTCCCCCGGCTCTCCACAATCGCCACTGCTTTTCACAGGCTGTGGGTGGATTCTGCGTGTCCATAGCTCTGGATCAAAGCATAGTCTGCATCACTCAAGTGAATTCCTCTTGCTCTCCTGCTGCAGAAGAAATAAAATGCAAAAGGACCCAACTCCTGCATTGAATGAAGTGGCTGCATTCCTCACAGTGGCGCTCTGTGGTTATCTGCAATAATCTTTGTGCCTTCTTTCTAGGTGCTGTTGGCTTCTTCGAGAGCAGCTTGTGCTTGGGAAAGTGGAGAAGCCTGACCTAGGCTTTCTCTATGGCCTCGGTGCCCTTCTCCTCCTTCCCCAGCTTGCTTTGCTCTTTGACTTCTGTGGTTCTCTGGCCTTTCTGTGAGGAAGAGGACTTATTTTCTGAGAGGTGCTTTGGGATGCTGAGCTGTGTCGGTGGCTTCGGCAGCCCTTTGGGTGTCATTATGTGCACTAGGGCAATGGCAGAGCAAGGGGAGCACGGAGAGGAGGGAAGGGGCAAGTGCTAAGGAAGTGCAGGAGTTATCTCTCTGTTGGCCTCATTACAACTAGGATGTAACTTTGCTTTTTCTTGTTTCAGAAGTAAAGGACAGCACAGTCTCCAGTCTCAAAGAGGCTCAAAGGCACTGACTTTGCAAGGAGCAGCCTGCAGAGCTGGACTCCCTGCTTCTGCCAACATTCTGGGCCACCAAAGAGAGGGGAAGTGCTGGGGACACCCTGCTCGCTGCCAGCCACGCACCATGGACTCCTGCTGTTTCCTGGGACGTGCTCGAAGCTCCTGAGCGGAGCCTCCTGTTGCTCTGGATACTAATGTGGCCGCTCGGGCACTGCAGGACACGTCTGTGTTGGGCCTGAGCACAATATAACACGAGTGAGAGGTGGCCTGTGCACAGTGCGGGACTTGCAGCGCTCTGGGTTTGGAAGCAAGAGGAGGCAGCTGCTCTTGCAGCCCCTGGAAGTAACAGCCTGCAAACCAGCCATCCTGGTCCCTGGTGTACACACAATATTCTCTTCGTATCGCAGCAAAAGGAGGAACACTTGCTGTTCACATCCGATGGAGCAGCAGCCTTCACCTGAGATGATGGGGCCTGGCTGTCTTGGCCAATCACGTTTACAAATGTTTTGTAGCCACTCAAGGAGTTTCTAACAACAGCAACTTCTAGAGGGTTTCAAAAGTGTTTTCTGAGTGGATTTGGAGTCCGTTTTCCTTCCTCTGGCAATCCATCTGCTGTTTTCCAGAGGAGAAGCAGAACCCCCTCATATGAGGCCTGCTTTGGCCCAGCTCTCCTTCTTTCTCCATCACTGACGTGCTGATGGCAGTGTGGGATTGATGCCTCATTTAGGGTTGTTGTGTAGAACAGAGCTTGTTCCTGCCTTTTGTGCCCTGCTGGGTTCCTGCTAGACCTTCCCTTCTGAAGAGCAATCCCTGTGAAGCTCCTGCTGGAGCGAGGGATGTGTTTCCTGGCCATCCCAATCGCTTCCGATCCCAACAATCTTCCTTCCCGCCCTGGCAGAGGGTGGTCTGGCAGAGCCTGGTCCTAGTCTCGTGCGCAGCCACAGCCCCCACAGGCAGCTGGGTGGCCAAACACTAGTGGAGCAGGAGCACAACCTGCAAAGGTCGCTGCTGCCGTTGGCGTGTAGCCGTGCCCTGCTCTTTGCCACGGCCGCGCGGCGGGCCGGCATGTAGGGAAGGGTGCCGGGCAGCAATGGGCCGCTTGGACGACCACGCCAAGAAGCGGATCGTGGAGCTGCGCAAAGCTGGGCTCAGCTTCCGCAAGATCAAGAAGGTCCTGGAGCTGGACAACATTCGCGTCACGCCGCAGGCCGTATACCTCTTCCTCAAGAGGAAGAACGTGGAGCCGGCGCGGGCAGCCACGGCGCAGGCCCGGCCGCCCTGGCCCGGGCTGGAGGGCAGCGAGGCTGGGCAGCCCTGTCCCCACGAGAGCCGCGCCGGCCACGAGGGCATCAAGATCGTGAGCGTGACCTCGCTCTGCAAGGACGGCGGGCGCTTCGAGAAGCCTCTGCCCTCGGGAGCAGCGCCAGGCAGCCAGGCGGCCCCCGGGAGCAGTAAGGCCGGGGTCCCTGTTCCTGCCTCTTGGGTGATGCTGGCGTCTGCGCCTTGACAGCGGGAAAACACTGCCCCAGCTTCCCAGTCCCAGGGGGATGGCAGGGGCTTCTCCCGCGCTATCCAACCGTGCCTGGAACGCAGAGAAAGTTGGTCTCAGAGCCTCGGGGGGGGGGCGGCAGGGCCCAAGGTTGCACCTTGGAAGCTCCCTCCCTTGGGTCTGCACTGCACCAGGAGGCCAGGAGCTCTGCATGAGGGGAGCTCGCAGGGAGCAGCGGGTGGAAAGCCCCCCCGAGCTCCCCTCTTGAAGCCCTTCTCTCAACACCCCTCGCAGGTGAGGATGGTGCCACGTGCCGCCCGAGCACCCTGGGGAGCTGCGCAGCCCTCCTGCCACCAGCTGTGCTGCAGCAGCCACTGCCCAGCCGAGGGAGGCTCTGCGGGGCCCCTGCCAGGAACCCTGCCCTCATCGTCAGGAAGAAGATCGTGGATAGGGCTATTCTTCTCCAGAAAAAGGTATGGGGAAAGGAGGCTCGGAGGGACTGGAGTACGTCAGGACCTGGCGCTGTGCATAACTCACACGAGACACTGCTCACATCGATGCCGGTGGCATCCCGGAAGCTTTGAGGGCACCGGAGATGACGCCCACGTGCAGGGAGAGCTGAGTGGATGTCCTGCATGGTGGGCAGCATCCCCGCTGCCATGGAGGAGGCCCTGCTCCCTGGTCGGTGCTGCCACCTCACCTGGACCATGACACCCGCAGGGACAGGCCCCACACAGGTGCCTTGGCAGCCCCACAGCATCCCTGGCCAAGCAGACTACTTGCTCCTCGTATTCAAAGCCTTATTTAAACTATGTACACAGGGGTTACATCAGGGGATAAGGGGCTCATGAAAGACATGGCAAACACATGCTAGTTACACCCTGAAGAAATGCTTAAAATTAAGCACTTCGTCAGGTCGCTGGGGAAGTTTCCCCATTGCCGCTGTTAAAGGCAGTTGGCTGAAGACTTCTGGGTGCAGTTGCTGTTTGCTTTTGAAAAGGAGCAGCACGAACAGCACTCACAAGTACTGTGAGTGTTTTTATGAGCATTTGGCCTCCCACTCCTCCAAAACCATTCCTGGACTTTCCCATTAAAGTTTGGTGTTCAGTGCAGGCCCCTAAACTTCTCAGGGTGTGGGCTGAAGTGCACAACCATATGTGACACTTGCTGTTCTCCCCGCAGGTCAACATTCAGAACGGGCAGGGCCTCTCCGGCTCCACCACCGTCCTGCCTTTCCTGGTGGGAGCGCAGCCAGGTGGCCAGTCCCTGCAGGGCAGCCCAGCCGTCCTGGCTGCTGCAGGGAGCCACAGCACAGATGTAAGTGACACAGGACTCCTGGGCCCAAACTACAGGCAAGCTGAGCCTCGGGACATCAGTGTCCTAGACAGAGCAGCAGGAGCTCACGTCAGCTCTGCTCTGATATAGCCAGCGCCATGGGTCCTCCCCAGAGTGCTCAGGTGTCTGTAAGAGCCCTTGCCAGCTGCTTGAGGAGCCCCATGTTCAGCATCGTTTGTGGAAGAAACACTCCCCAGGGCCTCTCTCGGGAAACAGAGCAGCAAAACCAGTTCTGGGGTTGAGCTTTGCAGGGTGCAATGCAATGCAATGCAATGAAGAAAAAAAAAAAGGGGGGGGGGGAAGTGTGCTGTTTCTATCCCTGTGGGAAGTGATCCCAGGCTTGGCATGAGGAACATGCGAGCCCGCTGCCCTCCACTGCCATTGTGGCTAGGGGCTCAGAGCAGTGAGTGTGTTCCAGGAACCGAGGCTAAAGGCTGTGTGGGCAGGAAAAGCAGACGAGAGCCCTGGGGGATCTAAAAGTTGGCAGGAAGGCCAGTGCTGCAGCTTTCCCTCCTGCCTTGTTACTGAAGCACTCAATAAATCCTCCACTGAAGAAGCAATCAATAATTTTTGACCTTCCCATCTCTCCTGCCTCCCACTACTTCCAGGTCAAAGATGCCAGCACTCAGACTGTCCAGCTGAACATGGCAGGTGCTGGAAACCACAACGTCACATGGGGGGGACCTGCGCTTCCCCCTGCTCCCGGCTCACACGCCGTTGCCGAGAAGCTGGACGCTGTCCACGCCGAGATGCAGAAACTGAGCCAGGCCGTGCACGCGGTGCTGGAGAGGCAGTGCCGCCTGGAGCGGCAGCAGGAGCAGCAGCAGCGGCTGCAGCAGGAGGTGCTGGTGACGCTGCAGCAGCTCAGCTGCACAGTGAGCCACGGCACCGTGCCAGGGGAGCAGCCCTGTGTCCCCTTCAGCGGCATGGCCGAGCCCTCGCCCTCCGTGCCCAACTTCAGCCAGTTCAAGATGGAGCTCATCTGACCTCGCTGATGCCCAAGCGCAGGCCTGGAGCAGGAGCCACTGCACAGGGGTAAAAGCCAGGAAGCAGAGTGGGCTCTAATGCTCCTGAAGCTACACCAGCTGCCTCGGGATTACACCTGGCTACCAGCAGAGGAGGGTCCCTGCTGTGTCACATCCTGCTCTGCTTCAGCTTTGTCACCTAAAAGGAGCTACATGGTGGCTCAGGAAAGTGTGGGATCTAATTCTCTGTTTTACCTGCACGTCCCCCCATCAGTGAGCAGGCTGGATAGATTCGAGGCTGTTCCAGCTGCCATCAAGCACTGAGCTGCTCACGGTGGTCAAGCCACCATGAGCAAGTGAGCAACGCAGCAAGTGAGACCAAAGACATCACTGGAGGCATCTGCCTCTGCACGGTCAGGGATAACGCTCACTTGTGCAGGAAACAATTTCTTCAGCCAGGTAGCTCCCACCCAGGTCACCCTCCCTGCTGCCAAATTCCCAGCAAATTGGGCACTAGCCTCTGCTCCTGCTCAGTGTCCGACCAGAGTACAGGCTGCAGTCAGAGTGTCACAGGACCATGTATTTCAAAGGATGTGAATGGAGTTGGTGCTGATATAAGTCAGATATTTGTGTTTCCTCAAGCCTTTTCTTCCATACCTGGCCAGGATGTCCCGCTGAATGGACAAGAAGGGCTGTGGGGGAGCTGATGCATCTTCCCAGCAGCAGCAGAGTCCAGAGTGACAGTGACTGGACTTGCCTTTGAAGGGAAGGGACTGACAGGTCCAGGAGCAAATCTCAAGAGGAGATGAATTCATTCTTCTTCTGCATCAGTCAAGGATAATGCCACCACGATGCTTCTCTCTTTCTGGGTACCTCAGCAAGCATAAACTGCCTAGAACAAGCCCCAGCCTCTTTCTTTGGACTCCTTTTGTTGGAGGTCAAAAATAATAGTGTAAAAATAATTCAAGCATTAAAAAAATATATATGTGCGTGTGTGCATATGTATACATGTATATATAAAGCTGTACTGTGGGTATTTCGCAAGTCCTTGCAGCAATCCTGGTGAAGGAGGATGGTGGACAGTGGGCAGAGACGCATGCCTGTCGGCCAGGCGATGGACCTGCCACCACAGCCGTGCCTGGGAGCACTAGAAATCCGCTGCCATCTCCCTGCGGTCGTTCATCTCGATGTTGGTGTAACTCGGAGTATGTCTAGAAAGCAACGGGCAGGGAAAAGGGCAAGATTAGTTGCTTCGTTCGTACAGAGCAGCTAACAAGATGCCCATCTCTCCCTCTGGGTTCTAGAGGCAGAGGTGCTAAAGTCACAGACACTCAGAGTATCTCAGGTTTGCATTAAAGTGAAGAGGGCAGAAAATGGAGTTTACTAAAATCTATAAACATCTGGAGGAAAAGACATGGCCAAACACCTAGCATCAACTTGCACTTAATATACATCAACAGCATCTTGGTCTCTGAAGGAGCTGCCCTGAGCCTGATTTACAGTATTTAAAACATTCCTTTAAAAAAAGTGTACTGAGATTTTGCCATTCTCCAGATGGCAAGAAAGAGGAGAAGGAAGGAGACTTTCTTGTCTGTAGCTTCCCTGAACCACTGTCGGAGGAAGGGGTGAGAGGTGCACGGCAGACAGACAGAGATGGTTTCTCACCTTCTGATGAGGTAAAACACCAGGCCAACCAACAAGAGCACAAGCAGGAGAGATCCCACCACAAACAGGGCAATTTCCCAGCCCTGGAAGGAAGCTGAGGGTGGAAAAACAGACAGAAAGTTGTAGTCATGATCTTTGCAAGCCTATAGCGCCGTCGAGAGGTTGGCTTCTCCCAGCCCCCTCTGCAGAGCTCCCTTCTACCACCCTGGAGAACAGCCACTTTGCAGTAACTTTGCTTTTGCTCTATTCCAGTTTGGGTGCCAACTGGTCTCTCAAAGCAGGAGGGGTTTCTCTTGTCACAGCTCTCTAACTGCCACCCTGGCCCCAGCCCTGCTTGCTGTGCTGGTAGCAGAGGAGCAGAGATCGCTGTGTGAGATCTGTCTCTTACAACCACCTGGCGATGTCCAAGGTGCGTTTTTCAAGGTGACACACTCAGCACTGGTCTTCAGCACCCTCCCTTCCACAAAAAGCGGGTGCGTGCTGGCCAGGAAGCCCTGGCGCCAGGCTCTGATGTCCTGCTGCTGCTCCAGCTGCCGGGCCCACACCTGGCCAGACACCTGCACCAGGGACTCCTTGCACGTCACGTTCAGCCCTGCAGAGAAGCAACACAGGGTGCTCATTAAGAAGCTGAAACTTTGTGCTTCTGAAATTGCCCGTGGTGGACAACACTTCATCCCCTCCAGAACACGTAGCTCAACCTTCCTTTCAGTGACAAAACGACTTTGGAGCTCTCCTCCCAACTCTCAATACCTTGGACTACACTTAGAGTGACTTAATAACTTCAAGATTTCTACTCGTTGGTCAGAGTTGCTTGAAATTGTTCAAATGATCAAAAGACTCTTCTACCAAAGAGATTGCTCAGGACAGGGAGGCCTGGCAGCTGGTGGGACCGCGTAGCCTTCATCTCCTTACATAACCAAACTAAAAATAGGCAGCCTTTCTTTCCACCTCTCAAGACTAAGACTTTTGGAAGTGATTTTCTGTTCTAGGTACTTCAACTAGATACAGGCCACTCTAAAGGAATCTGATTCAGAAAGGGCTGAGAAACCCCCTCTTCTGGAGGCCAGAGCTCTTCAGGGTGTAACGACTTCTAGGTTTCCAATTTAGATCTGCCTCCCACACACCTCAAGGCATCACTTATAAAGGCTTTCTCAGGCAACCTTGCCCTGTCCTTGTCCCACACCGTACCTTATAGTTGGCCATAAAGAAAATGGTGTAGGTCAAGTCATTTGGACCATCTCCAGAGGTGTGTGACACTGATTTTAAGAGTTCCTTGTAGTCCCCTTTGCTTGCCCATGCTCCACTAAGCAGCCCCTGCCCTCTCCTCAGTGAAGGTCTGTGCAGGCACTGCTGCCTGGCCAGCTCACCTCACTCATGTAATGAGTGTGCAAGGCCTGAGCAAGGTGAGCAAGGCAGGCTCAGAACAAGACCAGCTTCTTGTAAGTGCCTCAGCTCCCTCCTGGCATCTCAGGAGGAGAAAGTGTGACCCTTTGGCTTGTCTGGGGCAGTGGCAGTAGCATTGCAGACTGCACCAGCCAAGCGGGCAACTCACCCTGCAGGTAGAACCGCGAGACGCCGCAGGAACAGTTCTCCTCCAAGGAATCCAGCAAGACGTTTCCCATGCTCTCCAGCATCCTCCAGCGGTTCAGACCCCACGCAGAACAATCTATAGGAAGAGCAGAAGTGGTTACTTGAGTGCAGTTCAGGCCTGTTCCTAAGCTTCCAGCTCTGCTCTCCTTCCAAAACAGGTGTCCTCATGCCTGGCCTCATGCACAAAGCTGGCCAGAGCCTGCTTACTGCTTGGTGGTAGCCTACATGTCAAGAAGGCTGCTTCCCTCCGACTGGTTGGACCTCATCCTACCTCTCTCTCAGGGTCAAAGCAACCCCTTGCAGTCCAAGACTGCAGAGACAGTGATGAGATTCCCTGCCTTACTCTAATATTTACAGGGAAAAAAATAGCTGCCTCCTAACTCCTCTACTTTTCTGCAGCTCCCTACAGCCCCAAGGGCTTGAGGCCTTCGACTGACACACGCAGCAGTTGAACTGCTTCCCTAAACCTTTAACCTTATTTGTATCCCGAAACACCTTCTCCAAAGCTGATCCAAGCATGGCCTCTGGTGGGGCTGAAGCCCCCACTGAACATCCCGTCGCTGTCCCCAGGTCTAGGACGAGTTCGCACCAAAGCTGGGCTGGGACAGGACGATTCTCTGGTGATTTCCCTGGCCATGCGACTGTTACCATGACAGACCCAGAGGGGGATATCCAGCTGGAAAGCTGAGTGGCTGGGAAAACATCTCAAGAGCAGGACTGGGTCCCTGTGTGAGCAGAGGTGCCGCTCATGAAATACCGCAGCGGTATGACCACCATCACATCAACATGTGGGTGTCTACATCAAGCCTCCCTCCTGCCTGCAGTCCCCTGGCACTGCAGGAGGACCCTGCAGGCCGGGGGAGTCACAGCGAGCACAACACTTCCCTCCCAGCCTCCTGGCTGCCCCAGGCCCTTCCCAGCCCACCCCTACAGCCATGGTGGGAGCAAAGCTCTGCTCACCGGGCGTCAGGAAGCACAGGTCCAGGTCGACGGCGAGGGACTTCTGGGGACAGCTGTTGTGCATGCCAAGCGTGGGCGCCGAGATGGCGAAATGCAGCTCCGCACTGCCACTGCAGCAGGAGCAGCGGCTCAGAGACACGGGCCTGTTCCCCGGAGAGATGAGTCAAACCTCAGCAGTGCAGCACACGGGTTTCTCCCCAGATCTCCTCCAGCGCCACAGTTCTTGGCACCCCTGAGGGTGTCAGGGAGATGGGTGTGGTGAAAGCAAACCTACTTATTCCAGAGGAATAAGAACATATTACAGTGGCATACAGCACTTAAAGAGGACACCTTTAGTTCAAAGAAGTGATCTTGTGGAAAAGGAGAAGCACTGCAGTTGCTGCCTGTGAAGGCTGAATTCCTTCACCTGATGCCACGTATCAATATAAAACCCTTGAGGAAGGCAAGTGAAGCGAGCAGCAAGGTGCCAAGGCTGAATTCCCTATGCTGAAGGAGGAAAATCCTCTTCCATGGCAATATGCTACCCGTGCTGCCCACTTTGTTCTTCATCCCAGCTGTGGTGAACATGTTCAGCTTTGCAGGACACAGGACAAGGCAGCGAGCTCAGCAATGCACCAGTTGGAGGCTCTGGGCATGAAGAGCCTATAGATCCTTCCCACCCTTCCCAGAGGAAGTCGTCTCACCTATCACCCTTGCAGGGCACAACATAAGATGGTCCAAGGACACCCAACTGTCCTTCCCCGCTGCCGGGCCCACATGTGAAAACCACAGCGTCCACCAGGTTCTCCGCTGTTGCCTTCATGTTGCCAGGAATGACGGTGGTGTATACAGCAATAGCACCATAGCCTTCGCTGGCAGCAGAGATGTCCTTGAAAGCTGGCTTCACCTCATCTGGAAATGTCAGGGAGATAAATGGGGTGAACATCTAGAGCTTAGGGCCTTGAGCCTGAAAGGACAAGTTGGCAACAAGGAGTGGATTTCACCAGAGAACTCCAAGAAACGGCAGGCAAAAATAGTGATAGTGATGGGCCAGAAGAAGCCACTGCTTGCTGTGAACACAGGTTTCTGGAAGGTCAAGGTTCTTCTAAGATACAGAGTGCTCTTCATGCAACCCAGGCAGAATTTAAGAACAAAAAATCACCATTAATGAATGTGCCAAGCAAACACCACCTCATCACCAGGAGGAGGCAGCAGTGTTGCAGGCTGCTGGCCCATCCAGCCTCAGAGGTAAGGTATCAGTGAAGAACTGGGAGCAGATTCTGCTTCTGCTAAAATCTGCCTGGCCATGGGACTGGCAGAGGAGCTTTCAGTCTTCCAGGTCGCTCTGCTCTACACTAATAGCTCAGCAACGCAACTAATCCATGAATCTTAAACCCTTGCTCATGAGGAACATCCCACGCTCGCCAGAGCCCACAGCCAGGCTCTGAATGAAGGAAACGTGCCTGCCAGGCTCCACCATGAGACTTACCATGGTTGGGCTCTCCATCTGGTGTAAGCACAAACAGCCCTGTGGCTCCAAAGGTGCCCCACAGCGGGATGGCAGACACTTTGTCCCCATTCTCAGAGAAGAGGACGAGGCTGTGTCCTTTCAGGCTGGCTCCAGGCTTCCCCTTCAGCTCAATGAAGCAGTAGGAAGCAGTGCCGTTAACAAGGCACAGCTCGTTGATGAGGATGGCAGGGGCACTAGGAAACAGAGCTGAGGCAGTGCTGCAGGAGTTCTCTGCGAGCGGTGTCATCACGGTCATCTGCAGGGAGATGGACAAGCTACTGCCACCATCGCCTCCCCCGTTTCTCTAGGTGGAGACACTGCTCCTCACAGTGCTACTCCTTCCCCAAGTTTCCCTAGCACCCAGGTAAGACCCAAAGAAGGATTTGGTTGGTTTTGACTCTCAGCTGTTCCTCTGAACAGCGGAGAGCACCAGCATCAACGCTGACAGGAGACAGAAGTGATTGACCAGAATGTCCTGGTTTTGTTCACAATAAAGCACATACTGGAAGGCAATGTCACCCTCCCAGGGAATATAGATGGAGAACAGACATCTGCCCTCAACCTACCTGGAAGCTGCTCTGGAGTTTTGCCCTCAGGCTGCTACAGCGGCTCAGAGACTCGTCTTCAAGGCTGTGAGAATCGTTTTCGTACAGGATGCTCTGCCCTGGCAGCAGCACTTCCATCAGCTGGTCCGCCTTTTCCGACATTCGGGATGTGTACACCACTGCGTCCACCAGCCCCTCCGCCGTCACCACCATGTTCGCCTTGTAGAAGGTGGTGTTGCTGTAGTAGAGGGCCACAGCATCTGCCCCATTCTGGATGGTGTTTGAAGGCAGTCTGATCATGGGTGCTGGGCTCACAGCACTGCTACCCACCAGGAAGTACCCCAGTTCGTTCGTATGATGTCCAGACAGGTCCAACACCCGGTAGGCCAGGCTGTTTTTACCATTGTAGAGGACTAGCCAGTATCCCTGAAGGTCAAAGCGTCTCCGTCCAGTGTAGAAGAGTTCGATGTACTCTGTGTCCTCTCTTCCCCCTGGGTTGTCTGGGTTTATCTCACTGATGAGTAATTTGGCCACTTGTGCAGAGGGCTCTTGCGTCCCTGTTGGTACTTCTGATGAGACACCTTAGAAAGCAAAAATGACATGAAAATGGGCCTAAACACAGAGCCCTAGCCAAAGGAAGTGGGGGGCAAGGAGGTCTTGGGAGGAGGTCTGGCAAGGAGGTCTTTACAGAGTTGGGGAAATGGAAGCAGGCACATCTCTCTCTTCTGGGTGAGTTAGACTCTCATGTTCACCCTCAAACACACTGTCTCCCAACCAGCAAGAATGATGCTTGGTACCTGGAAGTGATTCTGGCGCAGTCATGTCCGTGAAGCAGAAGGTATCTGCTGTGATGTTCTTCCCATCTAAACTCAAAACTCTGGGACTCTCTAGGAAGGTCTTGAAGTCTAGCAGCAGGCTGTTCAGCTGGTCTTCTGACCTGGCAGTTAGCAGAGCGCTGAATGCAAGTCCCAGGTCCTGGCAGACTGCCTTGGAATCTGAAAAGGCAAGCAGAGAACTGTCTCAGTTTCACCACATCTTCATGAAAACACTTCATCCCTGGAAGATACACTTCCTTCCTGGAAGGAATGAAGGGCAAAGCAGCTCATCTCCACCTTTGTGGCTCTCCTGGTCAGAGCTGATTCAGGAGAAGAGCTTAAACAATTGGCTCATTCCACAACGTCAATGATGTGAGCTCTGTAGCATCCGCTGTGCCTGTCCATCCTTATCCTTCTGGAGGCTTCGTAACCCCAACAGCAAAGAGTGGTGCCTTGGAGGAGACTCGACACAGGGAGCAGAACATCGCACTGCGGACAACGCTGATTGCACAGACAGGCCTCTTCATACATCTGCTCATGCTCACCAGATCTGTACACGAATCTTGCAGGGATATCACAGGAACACAGCAACCAGTAAGTCCACTTGTGTTTCTGCTGCAACTTGGCTTATTTGGCAAGTCCACAACACTTGACTCAGCAGGAACCTTACCCAGAAACCTGTTTGTTGCCTACTGTAACTGTGAGTTACCATTGTGGTCATCTTCCCTGAGCCAAGTGTCATCATTTTCTGCAAGGTGATTCAAGGATTAATGAACTAAGTTTTGCTTTCTGAAGTCCAGTTTTATTTGGATCCTAAAGTCAGTTAGACAACTAATTCTTAGTCAAGATGTTGATCCTGTTGCCAACCCCGCCTGACAGAAAACAGGCTGAAATAGGTGGCAGTGCAGATCGGCACTAATGTGTGTTGGGAGAGATGCAGGTGACAGTGCTCTGCAGAACATGTGACAGAACAGCATCACGCTCTGCTTAGCACTTGGCTTTTCCATGATCAGCAGCTTCACCCAAATTCATATGAGTTGGGATCTAACCAGAAGGATGTAATTGCACAGGACTGAAAACCATATGTGAATTGGCATTAATCGACGGTGGGCCTTGGACTGGCCCTCTCCTGCCTCTCTCACCTTTGAAGTAGGCAATGGAGATTCCACAGCTGCAGGACTTGTCAAGGGCTTGGACTAGAGTCATCAGGATCTCTTCCGACCTCAGGAGCCACTCCTGGCAATCTAGGAGGGAAAGAAACCAAGGGTCATCCAGGCAGTGAAACTTCAGCCACAAGCTGCGGTTCATTCCTGCGTGGATGCAGTTCAACTGTTATTTGCTACTCAGAGGCCCTGAAAAGGCTTTACTTCATGTGGAGCAGGAGTCAAGACTGGAGAAGTTTAGTCTGAAACAAGTTTCTGGGAAGAAAAATATTGCATAGACTTGTCAACTGTTCCTGTTGCATCTACTTTGGTAATGTGCACACATCTCAGCACAGTTCAAGGTAGACCCCCCACTGGCTTTGCACACATGCTTCTGTCCTTAGGAAGCTGTGCCTACAGGAGCAGAGAAAATCTCTAATACCCACTTGCTAAGTGAAGGCAGAAGGAGATGGTCTGGCTGAAGAGCCTCTTGGGGCAGTCATTGAGCTTGCCAGGTGTGGGACTGCTGAGGACGAAGGACAAAGAATCCCTGGTCACAGAGCAGCAGTTGCATTGGCTCATGGACACGTCACCCAACTGGCGCCTGAAAGAGACACAAGGGAAAATGAGATAAATGGGAGGAAAGTCAGAGAACTGGGTGCACTTCACTTGCAAGTTACATCTACCTGTGCCAGAGGATGAACCTATACCCGTAAGGTCTTGCCCCTTCACAAGGTCTGGAGAGATAACCCATTCTCATCAGTATCTTGCTGTGTGAAATATGAGTCCCAAAGCTTTCCAGTCCTCAAGAGAAGAGCACAGGCTTCACCTCATCCTTTTTCTTCTAGCAAGTCACCAACTACTTTCCTCTCAGCTTGCTTGTTATCCATATCTGTCTCCATAGAGTAGCCACAACTCAAGGCTTTTGGCTAAGGTGAGGGCAGGAAAGTCAGTACAGAGATGCTTGTGCTCATGCAGATGAGAGACCATGGGGGAGACCAGCAGGGTACAGCTAGAGAAAGCAGAAAGAGAGGTCTGAGGACGAAACGTTTGGGCCCTCAACCCATTAGCAAAGAAGTATGGAGTCCTGCTCAGAAGAAGTGCACAGAGCAGAGATGCTTCACCTCAGGGAAGAGACATCTTATGACAGAAATGGGGATTTTGTTCCACCAGGGGGAAGAAGCTGAAAAAAGGAAAGGAATAGGAGTGTGCTGTGGTGGTGACCCTAGCACAGAATGAAACGATGCTCTTTCTTGACACAGTTAACTCTGATGGTCTCAGAGGTCTCAGATGTCCTCAGGCTCATCCTGAAAAGGTGATCTGCAGCTAAGGAGCCAGGACATTGATATTTAATTGATCAGTTACACACAGATCAAGTCTGAAAACCAGAGACAAGAGCTTTTCCAGATCTTTTTTGCTTATTGTCTGGTTCTACACACCCAACCCCATGTCCATGTGCAATGCATCTTGCTGCCTCTGCCCCTCCACTTGTGCCATCAGTCTTTAGCCATTCTGTTTGTCTTCTAATTTTCCAGTGAGTAGCACATGCCTAAAATGTGAAAAAATAGTTCTCATGTCCCCAGAAACACCGAGGTTACCAAAATGTGTCTCTCAACCCACACGGGAGCAAAAAACTGCGCTTCAAAAAAACCAGAAAGAAAGTGAGTCAATCTAAAATGACAAGTAATGCATTTTCAAGCCTGTGGTCAGAGCAGGGATTTCAGGCTGGATCAGGTGAGCAGCATCACCATCAGAGATACTGAGGTCCTTCTCCTCTCCCTCATTTTGACCTGGAATCCCATCCATCTGTCACAGAGCAGTGATGGCCAAACTGGAGATACACCATACAGTACTACAGACCTCTCGGCTGCCAGCAGCTCTCCACTCAAAGGGAATCTAAACGTCCTCATAGTCAATTCCTCTCTTTGGAAGGGTAAAGACACAAGTTAAAGATGACTCTAGTAGGCAAGGACAATTCCAGTGGTCAAATGCTATTCCTGGACCTATCCAATGAGAAGCCCCTCACCATTTGTTTTCATAAGCAGGTCGGCCCGGAGTCAGGGTCTCCAGCAGCTCGGGGTCTGGTCCCTCGTTGCTGGTGTACACAAACGCATCCACCAGACCCGTCGCTGGCGGTGAGCTCCCCAGGAGGAAACTGCTGCTGGTGCCTCTGTAGAGAGCAATGGCAGTGGCACCATCCCTGAGGACGGGGCTGCTGGCGTTCAGTGGGAACGGCAGATCTACTGCAGACCAGGAAAGAGAAGGAAAAATGACAGTATATAAGAAATGTACAAGCAACACCCAGGTAAGCAGGAAACCAGCATCACATGGAAACGCGCTAACCCAGAGAAGAGCTGGTAGTCACAGATCTTACAAGGTCTGCAGCTACAGCCTTCTGCTCTGCAGCATTTCTCACATCCCTCCGAGCTGGATTTCTCCCCTCGTGATCAGGGTTGCAGGGTGGGAAGAGGCCAGAGGGGAAGTCTGAGCAGAGTTTGTTCTGCTATTTGGGTTCTCCTAACAGAGAAGCTGATTCATGGGCAAGCAGGAGAACTGCAGAAGTGCTGATGTGGCTGTCCGTACCGGGCTCAGGTTTTAATATGTAAAAGAGATCTGCAAAATGAACTAAGCTTGAAAGTAGTGGTTGTTCTAATAGTACCACCAAGATATTTAAGAACTTTCATTTTATTTTTGCATTTAACTAGCAATATCTGGTTTTCACAGACACACACTCTGCACAAAGGCCTAAGGTATCAACAAAATTTGCTGCTGTTCCAGTTTCCTGATCCTTTGTGATATCCTTTGTGAGGATATCCCAAAGCAGCAGCCTGCTGAAGTTTCAATGATCTTCCCTTGCCTAGAGGACTCTAGGGAATAAACATAAAAGTAGGAATCACAGGAGAGGGCCAAGGGGTGCAGAGAAGGGACAGGCACCTATGAAGTGCCACCAGGGACCTGCAAGCTAACGGACAGTCTGGTGCCCCAGCCACTGAGGTACCCCTGCACCTTGCCCACCTGCAATGTGGCCAGAGGGGCACTTTTTTTCCCATTCAACTGAAGCTTTTCACACCAGTAGAAATCAGGGCAGGACTTCTGCCCTAGTGTTCTTACAGTTCTAAATCCAAAGCTATTTTCAGAGCTCCTGGCCCAAATTAAAGATAATTCAAGGGTCAACTTTTCAGAGTGCTTAGTGTGGCAACCCTATGAAAGCAGCCTTTTAAGATGACTAAAATGTAATCCAGTATCACTTTATTTTCTTTTTTTTTTAGAAAAATCTGCACTACTCTTCTGCAGAAAAGAGTTTATCAGTATGCGTGACATGTCTTGAGAAAGTCCCAGTGGAAGTAAAGCCAAAGCAAATCCAGTTTCACTTTCTTGCCTTGAATGAGCCTTGAGGGACAGTTCAATCTAATCCCTAGAAATGAGAGTTTAGCTACGCCCCTGTCCTGAGAGCTAGTCGTGCTCTCAGAGCACTTTGGTTGAACCTGACTGCAGAGGAGGAAGAGGCACCAGCCATGGTTCTAAGTCTTTACCAAATTTATGCTCCCCAATCTCAATCAGGGTCATGCAGGAACAATCCCTGCTTGAAGCACAGCAAAGATGAGGGTCAGCCCCAGAGAAGAGTTTAGACAGTAAATTCAGTGTCTGTCAAGGAGAGGCAAGGCTTCAGTTTAAAAATGTTCCAACTCTTTGTTTTTCTGGCAGCATCCATCTGAACATTGTTCTGGTTTTCTTTAGCAACCCAACTACTGAGTCAGAAACAACTATTTTATATATGCATTTAACTGCAACGTGGGAGCCAGGTTTTTAAGGGATGACAGGCGCTGACTCAGAGCTCATGATTCAGGCACTTGCAAAAGAGAGCTGCAGAGTCAGTTTCTCCAGCTGCCAAATTCTTTCTCTGAGGTGCCCAAAAGAACAAGACAGCCCATCTTCATCTGCTAACTTGGGTGAAATTTGGAAAGCCGTAGAGAAGTTTAGATCACAGTTTCAAACAGCTGATGCAAGTGTGATCTACTGCATTTGAAGATGGCTTGGTGAAAGAAAAGCCCCTGTGCTTTTGTGGGGAAATGCAATGAATATACACCAAGTCACAGAAAGGAGACATAGACTTTCTTCTCAACAGTGACTGTACATAGATGTCCAGGCAAGACCAGGAGAAGCATACATGACATTTTCCCCTAATGTTTTACCCATATCTGTCTTTACTTTGGAAACTTTCTAAGATGGATGTACTTTTGTGTATTTAACAAACTTACAGGACTCTTTCTTCGATGAGCCGTCCCAGTTTCTCTGTGAGCCCATGTGAACTTCTGACCTTCCATAAGGTCCCTCACCCTGGAGCTCTGCAGATCTACCATCACTGTAGGAAAAACTGCCTCAACTTGTTTGTCCTGAAATTTTCTCCTTCCATCCCTGTTTGAGGCCCCTCAGCTCTTGCACCAGAAGAGATCATGACCAAGTGATCCCTGTCCATTTTCGTCAGACTACTCGCATTTCTGGAACCTCTATCATGGCCCTCCTAAACGTTGCACTTCTTAGGCTGAAGACCCTAGTGTGCTAAGTTGTTCCTCATACAGAAGCTTTTCCAGACTGCTGACCATCCTTCCTCACCTTCTCCAACCTTTCTCATCTCTAATATATCCTTTTTGGAGATTAAAGTATTATTGTATCAGATAAGATACAATTCAAGATGCAGGAAGGTCGTGAATTTATGCAGTGGCATCGGGATAGCCTCCATTTTGTTCTCCTAACAATTCCTAATATTTAATTTGCTTTTTGTACTTCCTTTTCCAATTTTATATCTTTTTTTCTCCCCTCGGTCACTGAGTACTCTGCTCACATTTGTACTGATCTATCACAATGCCAAACAGACAGAGGACAGCATTTCCCAACCCCAAACTTGACCAATTGCTCTCACAGCTCTTAGATGGGTTCAGGACACAGGCCTTACCTGGGGTTTGGCTTTGTGCTGGACCAATCAGAAGTAGCCCATCCGGTGAGGTTTTGCCATATATGTCCATGGCAAAATAAATCTCTTTGGTCTGTCCATCGATCAGCACCAGAACCAGGTCTTTCACAACAGTGGAATGGGGACCCTGAAGCTCTATGTACTCAAAGTCCTCAGAAGAAGAGACAGTGTGGACCTCACTGATCAGGACAGTAGACACATTCAGCTGAGAAGTTAAGATGCAGTGATTGTCTTTGCCTGGGCTAGGCACGGCCACCTGGAAGATCCACTGAGAATTGATCCCACGACATCTTTCAATTGACTCATCCAAGGTTCTGAATGTGGAGTCCTCCAGGAACGCATCTCTGCCAGGGGTCAGGATACTGACAAGCATATCTGCTCTGTCTGTCTTCTTAATCTTATGGACTAAAGCATCTACCAGACCATCACTTGTGACACTCATGCCTTCCTTGTAATACCCCTTCCCATAGTACAGAGCAATAGCATCAGGGCCATTCTGGATGGTGTTCTTAGGAATGACCATAGCAGGGTTTAAGGAAGAGGAGCCGATGAGAAAGAACCCTTGGCTGTTAGTGACTTTGCCCTGGAGGTTCAACACCTTGTAGGCTTGGTTCCCATTGCCATTGTAGAAGACCAGATAGTAGCCATCTAAGCGGGCAGTTCGACCACTGGTGTGATAGAGCTCCACAAACTCAGAAGTGTCCTCTCCGGGACTGTCAGTGTTGACTTCGTTAATCAAAAGCATGTGTTCAGTTTTCTGGTCTCTAGGGTTTTTTCTGAGATTCTGAGCAGCAACTTTGTGGAACCAGATGCAAGCAAGTGCCGTCAACCCAATCAGCCTGGCAGCTCCCATGGTGAGGGCTGGAATTCCGGTGTCCCGTCCCTTTCCCAGCCACGATGGAGCATGGAAGGAAGATGCTACCACTTGGTCATTGCAAGGTGGCAACACAAGGCCTTGCAACTGCCTGCGGACCGGAGTAGGCCAAGCGTGTGAAGCAAAGCAGCAATACTACAAAAATCAGACGGAAAAGGGGGTGGTTTGAGCAAGAGATTTCCTGGCTAAGCTCCTTCCTTTGAATGTTGGGGAAAATAAAAAAGGAAAAGGGAAAAAGGGAAAAAGGGGAGGGAAAAAAATTAAAAAAAAAAAAAAGAAAAAAAAGGGAGGGGAAGAGAAAAAAGCAAAGAAAAGAAAAAGCATGGAGAAGAGAAAACAGAAAATATCAGACCAAGAGGAGGAAAAAAAAAGTTAGCACAAAAACACTCCAGTGCAATGTAATGGCTTTGAAGCTCCAGTACATGTGGACACCTCTAACTTGTCTTGCTTTGCTTTGTGGTTTACCAAGATGCATCACCATTTTCAGCATTCAAATAAACAGCTGGAGATTGTGAGCTAAGACTGAACGTGAGGAAACTGCCAAACGCCAAAGTGATCCACAGTGATCCCAAGAAAGAATGGACCCTGGTGGGAGGGTCACATAGAGCCAGTCTGCTCCCAAACATCTATCTCCCCCTCTGCTCCACAGCCCTTTAACTTCCTTTGCTCTTATGCCCAGGAGACTGGGAAGCCCTCACGTTTCCCAGGACTGCTCCTCACATCTGAAGTCTTTTCTGCCAGATGTTCAAGATCAGGAATGTCCTCTTCACTTCTCAGTTCTTCCCCAGCATTACTATGAAAATACCAATATACTCCTCTGGGCATCTCTTCTCCATACTCAGCCTCCAAAGACAGAATCCATGCTGGCTTCTCCCTCCTCATTAACCCACCTCAACCTATTCCCACATTCTCTCCCCATTTCAGTTAAAAGGAGGGATAAGGAGTGAGGAATACATGGGGCAGGCTGCTGTCCAAGGGTGGTGCAGGACAGCACTGAAACCACGA
>VZSG01001177.1:20872-36689 GCA_013398315.1 Nothoprocta pentlandii
CCCGCACGGAGCCCTGCCCTGGGAGTCTTGCTTAGGCTCCTTCAGTGCCTCTCTGCTGGGGTCTGCTCTCGTACTGGTTGAACTGGATTGTGTGTGGATTACTTAAGGTCTCAGCGCCTTCAAAGGCATTGAGTCCGAGTGTGCTTGCTGCTGTAAGGCCCTGCAAGAGCTTCTAGGCAGTTCACAACACGAAGCACGAGGTAGAGAGTGGAACCCGCCCTGGTTTGCACCATCCGACAAGGGACGTTGAGCTGTGGCTCTGCTCTGTGCAGCCCAACTGCGGTGGTCACACAGTGTGACCAAGGCCTGGGAATTTGCTGTGAGACTTGTAAAGGTGGGCAAACTGCAACAGGAACAGCCTTTCCTAGTGGGCATTTAGGAGATCCCAGTATTTGAGTGCCCTCAAACCCATGCTGAGGACATAGAGCTGTTCCCCCAAATCCACCTTGCAAACAGTGAAGTGAGACTCACGTGCACAAGCAGCACCTTTGCGGTGGCTAGAAATCACCAAGATGCATCAGGAGTGAGAGGCACTTTAGAATCTCATATTGAATAAATATTCTAAAGTTCCATTTCCAAAGCTCCATCCCCAAAACCAGTTTACTTGTCCCCATGCCCCTGGGAGCTGCAGAAGTCCTGGCACCCTTGATGAGGGACAAGAGTCTGGGCCCAGCTGCTCCTCCCTGTGAAGGAGCCCTGCTCTGGTGAAAGCTGCTCATGGAGCTGCCCAGCCTCCATTCCCTGCTGGGAAGCACACATTATTCTGTCCTGGTTTGCGTAACCACTGGGTGTTTTATGTGCTGAATCACTTGGTAGGAGAAGAAGCTTCCCTTTCTGGGCTGAACTCAACTCCGGAGCCTTGGAGTTTATATTGGCCGGATATTGCCCCGAATAGTGACCTTGGCGTGGTAACTGCTTTCTGCTTCCCATGGCTGAGAGATATGCTTGAGTTTTCTAGCACTAGTGCTGTCTATGAGCAGACAGACATCTCCGCTTGCCTTGCCATAATCCAGTGACAAGAACAGAAAGACAATGTTCCTCCTATTAGGGCTTGCTAAGTTATCAGGGTTTATGAAGTTTAACTATCAAGTCTTGGAGCTCCTGTATTTAGGCAGTACCAAGATTCTTGTGTTGAAAACTCAACATGGAAAAAACTCTTCTGTGGAAAGGTGTTCCCAAGGGGAGCACTCCTCGCCTTGAGTCAACACGCCTAACCTTGAATCAGCCTTGCGAAAGGCTGCTTTTCTGGGATCTGAATGGTTCAGTCAGAGACAAGGGACTTTCCAACACACTTGCCACAGACCCTAGTCCCGCTTGGAGACTTGATGCCCCTGGGAAAGTTCAGGTCCCTGGAGTCACTGCCAAGAGGGGCTGTTGCTGACAGCAAAAGGAGTGGGGACCTGAGCTGGCAGGGGGAGAAACAGGACCCCAGATAGTAAAAGCTTAAGTCACTCACAAAAAAATGGTTTCAATTAGCAGTTTGCTGAACCCTCCTCAAAGCTTTCCAGGACATCAAGGAAGCTTAAAAGCAAAGAAATCCCAGCCCTGCAGTCCAGTGCTGGACTCCAGGGCCAGCCTCCTGGGGTGTGAGCTGGTGTGGAGAAGATCACATCGCGGGTCCCTGTGGCTGGATGGAGACTGTGACCCTGCTCAGGAGGGTCTGGGTTGTTGGAGCAGGACCTGGGGCTGTGCTTCTTGGCCACGTTTTACCATCACCTCATTGCAGATGCCCAAATTCATGTTGTGACCTGGCTGTCTGGGTACGTACCATGCTAAAGAGGAGGTCTAGGCCTTAGCACAAAGCAGCTTGAGCTGTCACCGCTTTCGTGGGTACCTGTATCTGCTGGCTGGCTGGCCTGGCATAACCACATCCATGCTTTCTTACCTACTCCAGGCACTGTGCACTGGGATCCCTGGATCCTCCTGCTGAACAGGTGAGCCATGGATTTTGAGAAGAAAATCTGAATGGAAAGTGAGCAGTCCCAAAGCCACTGGGGCCAAGCTTTACCCAGGGGGGAAAAGGAATTACTCATTGACCTGAGGAGAGGTGAGTTGGGATGAGGAGAGGAGGAGGCATCAGCTGGGGGTTAGATAAATGAAGATGTGTCTCTGCTTGCAAAGATCCCGCAGGAAATGACCCTAACCACAGAGATGGAGCTTGTGCAGTGATCTCTGGGCTTCTTGCTGGGGCAGAAGCAAGAGGCACCACAAGGAGCCCTTCTAACATGGGTTCAATCGCCTAAGGGAACTCAAGTGTCTTCACATTTGGCCTAGTGGGTTCACAGTGTCCTGGCAGTTCAGTCATTGGTGCAGTTCTCCTTTCTGAAAGCCTGTGGCGCTCTGCCATGTGGAAGAGGGCTTGGCACATGCTTTGGACCACTGGGAATTCCTTGCCCATGCGATGGTGTTCTGAGCTGCAGGGCTACTAAGAGAGGCCACCGTGGAGCTTTGCCCAGCCAGACCTTCTAAGACTCAACTGTTCAGAGTTGAACAAAAATTTTAACTACTTCTTAATTAGGAAAACATACCATGTTGTCAGAATGTATTTCCTGCCTATATTTTGAATAACCTCTGTAAACTGGGCTGGTTAAAGGCAGAAAAAACCTGAAAGGCTCAGATGCTTTATGAGAGACTGTTCCTCTTGTGCTGAAGATACACCAGAGGAAGCTGGTTTCAGTCTCCCACAAGTCTGTGGAGCTTGACCAGGTCTGTACTAGGGCAAACACATTGAGTCTCAGGCTGAGATGACACAAGGGTCGGGGATGGCTGATCCTGCGTTTGGGGAGACAAGTGGGTGCTCCTCCTCACCCAAAGGGTTGTCTTGGTTGAGCAGCACCAGTAACATCTGTGTAGGACCAGGCTGGGCTGAACTGGCTCCAGTGCAGCCCAGCCTCCTTTGGGAAGGTGTTTGGGTGACTTCCTCCACTCACCATGGTGGCCACTGTAGAGGCATGAGAGCAGCATCCATGGCCATGGGTCTTGAGCGGAGCAGGGGACAACTTTGGCCACGGGTGCTGTGTCCCAATGGCCAGCTGTGGCTGTGGGTACTATGCCCTGCCAGTCTGCCGTGGCCACGGAGTCAAGTCTTTCATGCCAGGCAGCTGTGGCTGGGCTGCCCCAGGCACATGGGTGACCTGGAAGGTACAGGGAGGCAAAGTGAAGACACGAGCAAGGAAGCTTTGTTTCACCAAGAGCTCAGTGTTTATTGATTTTGCTTTGGTTACTAACGATTAAGACAATGACCAAGCTGCTCCACAGTGCGCACAGGTACATACACACAAACAACGCTAGGCAGCGCCTTGGCAGAATATCCTCAGGCATCCTGGAAGCAGTGCGCGGCTCTGCCGAGCGTGGCCCTGCCAAATCATCTGTGTTGACCCCACTGTAACTGCACTAGGCTCTGACTGCGCCTACACATGGGAGGCCCCCAGCTCCAGCAACGACTGCATGTCAGGGGCCCAACGTGGAGGATTAGAGTAGTCTGAGCTTGTGTGGGGACTAGTGCTCCCCATATTCATGTTCTACTATCAGGACCGAGCTCCCTCCTTCCACTCAGCAGGGTCTTCCTTCCATAGCTAATCTATACTGTGGGCGGCTGTGGCACCTCTAGGCTGATCAGTGCTGCCTCTAACGCTACTGCTGCGAAGCATGACTAAAATGCACTGCCTCCCCTTGGACCTGGAGATGTCCTCGCTGCGTCTAACCAAGCGTTTGCAGGGCTGCTGGCATGTCCTTGGTGAGCTGAAAGACGTTTCAGTGCTTGGATGAGGAGGGATGTGTGCTCATGAGGAGGCCAAAATGTGGTGCACTCAGGGAGAGGAGAAGAGCCAATGGGCACAAACTGAAACACGGGAGGCTCTGCTGGAATAAAGGAAAAACACTTTTTGACTGTAAGGGTGACTGAGCGCTGGAACAGGTTGCCCAGAGAGGTTGTGAAGTCTCCATTCCTGGTGGTATTCAAGAGCTGTCTGGGCAACGTGCTCTAGGTGACCCTGCTTGAGCAGGGGGCTGACCTAGATGAGCTCCAAAAGCCCCTTCCTCCACAGCAGCAATCCAGCAGCAGGGTTCCCATGCAAATCTCATGGCCCAGCCCAGCAGTGGGGTGGATTTCCCATCTCCCACCCATCTCTGCTATCTGTACCCACGCGACTCACACTGTGACTGAGAATTCACCCAACCCCCAAAGCCAATGAGGTCTAGAGGCCAAAGCAGATACTCCTGCCTCCCAGGACAGGGAGCACCATCTCAGTCTGGCCAAGGGTCCTCCAGCTGGGCTGCTCCCACCTCGCAGTGCTCGGGCTGTGGAAGAGCTTTGCACTTTGCATGGCCTGAGGCTGGCCCTGCATCGACCTACAGAAGGGAACAGGCCAGGTCAAATCATATGGTGTTTCTTGAGATTTTGCCTTCTATTTTTAGGCACCACCTTTTTATTCCCTCGGTGCCAAGTGGAAGTTAGGATGGTGGGGAGGAGCAGGTGAGGGGCTTGCTGCAGAGCCCTCCTTCTTCAGGGAAGGAATTGCTGATGAGATGAAGACTGCAGCTCTGCAAACACGGTGGGACACATATTCTCAAGAAACTGCCAATGTATCTGGCCTGGCTTCAACGTGGAAAAGGCTTTTTTGCCTTAGCCAATACAGAATGCCAGTTGTTCACCAGTCCCTCCTCCCCTCACCCAGATTCACCCATAAAGATGCCTCTGTCCCATTCCGCCCCACCAAACCGCTCGGGTCACTCCAGGTCTCCTCCAGGAAGGCTGCAATACCACTAATGCTGCAAGCTGCCACCACACACAGTGGGAACTGGAGCTGTTGGGGAACAGAAAGGAAAGGGAAATGAAGCCTGATGGACGATCACATGCAAAGATACAGATGGCGAGGTGGGGAGTGGAAAGAAACACCAGCACTTGTCATGGGCTGTTTCAATCTACCATCCCTTGCTGCTTGTTTTCCCCCAGGGTCTCCATCGCCTCACATTGTCCCTGTGGCACAGAGGGACCCAATGTGCATGTGTTGCAGGAGCTGTTACTGAACCACCGGCAGTTCTGAACACACAGTCAAGGCTCCGAGTCACATCTGTATCTCCACAGGGACCCAGAAAGGGCTCTGTGTGAAGGAAGAGCTTATGAGACCTACTCTGTCTAGAGCGGGGCTACATCATACTCCTCTCCTGACTGACAAAGAAGGAAGATTAGGTTCTAGTTCAGGCAGAAAAAAAAAGATAGTCTCATCCTATGCCAAGGCAGTGAACTTCCTACTAGCCTAGTAACTTGTCTCAAGAGGTGGGAAAGGAGGGGATATATTTACAAACCTGACATGTGAAAGAGCAATAATGTTATCTCCTGACGAGCCCTCCCTTGCCAGAGGCTGGAAACCAGAAGATGGAGAAGAACATTGTGTTCTCAATATACACTTGCTTGCAAGGTAAGTGGATGTTGAGCACACAATAAAACCATGGCAAAATGCAGGTGCTTAAACATAAGCATCCAGTCTCACTGGGGATGCCATGAGGCACTCAAAACTCCTTCAAGATCAGTAAGGCCTGACCCAAGTCTCAGAGAGGACTTTTGGTCGGGCCAGGCAGATTCTTGGGGTGGCTCCAGTGATGCCAGACTCCTATGGTTATGCACCTAGATTGCTCCCCAGGAACAAGTATCTACCCAAGGACCAGTTTCGCATCAAGGCAGATGACAACAATGGTGGCAAAGAACCATTTCTCCATTTCTGGTCTCCTAAAAAACACAGGAACATCTTAGCCCCTGCTGGTTTCCTCACAGGGAGGAGCTGCCTAGATGCTGAGAAGGGGAAAGAGGACATTTTCCTTGTCAGATTCTCCTTGCTGGGCCACAGAGAGGAGTCACTGTGAGCTGGATGGAGCCATTTTGAGTGAGCCACCCATTTAAATGGCCCTGGGAGGTCCTGCAAACCAGCAGGGTCTCTGTCAACTCCTATGGGGTTTCAGGTTGCCTCTTGGCAAAGATACAATAGTCTCAAATTGGTGACCAAATCGGTGGGAAACATGGAAACTGCCTAAAATATGAAGATGAGGCAGGAGGCCTGTGGTGGTGGGGCAGGGAGAAGATGGGTATCAACCTCAGCCCTCCTCTCTGGAAACATCCAGGCACATGGAAGTGAGGCAAACTTGTGCCAGGGAGGAAAAGTCATGCAGGACCTGAAGTCTGATGGGACTTCTGGCATGACAGGAAGTGCAATTGGAGGCCCAGCATGTTCAGTTTGATCCTTGGGCTCCGAAGGATTCCCCAAAGGACTCCTTGGAGCTGGGCAGCACAAGCTGCTTCTGGAGGAAGCCACTTTCAACCACCCCTTAATCACAAGCTGAAGGAAGGTGAGGATTTCCCTCTCTGTAGGAGTTAGACCGCTTCCTCTGGTACATCCCCCAAGGCTTCCAGGCCAGTCAGACAGCTCCTAAAAGAAACACAGCCCTAAACAAGCCCAAGATTGGGACTTGTTCCTCATTCCATGGATACAGCGGGTTGAGAGGACAGCCACATCTATCATCCACTGCAAACAGGTGTCAGAGGACTGTGTTCATCTAACTTGGTGGAGCTATATAAAACAGGTGGTGAGTTATGGGGGTCACTTACCAACAACTGCTCTAAGTATTATCTGTCTCGGGCTGACTGCTTGGTTCAAGCCTGCAAGAGAAGAACAGAATCAAATCATGCAGGCAGTCAGTGGTAGGAAGACAAATCATCCTGCAGTAACAGGAGAAACCCAACAGTGGAATCACCTTGGGGGAAAGGACATTTTTAGAGCCAGGGAGAATGAAGCAAGAGGCTCCTCATAGTGTGTTACTTGCTCAGTGTCACTGCTGAGGGCTCAGCAAAGCCTGGGGACTGCTGTGTTCAGATAATGCTTCTGATCTAGATTGTGATTTAGGAGGAGGGCAGGGGAGAACCTATTTAGCCTGATTTCTTATCAATCCAGTTGCAGAGCTCTGGGTACACTCACTGCTCCAGCCCCAAATCCCATCTTTGCACTAGTATAAAGTCCAAGTGACTCCAGGGACCCAAGCTGGGCTTTACACTAGAGCACATTCAGACGAGGACTGAGCTTTGCAGAGCACAGATGAACAAGCACGCTGCTGTGGCAAGATGAACAAGCACGCTGCTGTGGCAGATCAGGTTGCCAAAGGCACTTCCAGCATGCAGGGGACCTGGTGATCATCCTTGAGCAGCATTTCAGCTATGAAGAGCTGAGACTGCTTGTCTAGTAAGTGCTTCAACACTTGTACCTACTTGAAAGCAGGTCTAAACGTGTGTCCAGTCCTTGACTCTTGAAAGCATGAGGAGACTTTGCTTTCAGCAGACAACCCTGGGAAACACTGGCTCCTGGGAGATGGGCTGTCTGAATTTGATTTCCTTCTTTACCACTTTTTTAAGGGGAAAAAAAAAAGGAAAACTGCCTCAAAATCTGCCCCATCCTGGATGCTAGATGGGTGTCCCCATGACGGAGTCACAGCATGGCTCTCACTAGACAGGACCTTGCTTCTCCAGGATCAGCGTTATTCCCAGCGTCCCACGTCGGTGTCCACACCAGTGTCGCAGTGTCCCGCGCACAGCCCACCCTCCCCTCCAGCCCCTGCACTGATTCTGCACTTGTGCAGCTGCCCGAGGTGGGGGCTCTGATTACCGCCCGGCAGATACGTTGAGGAAGGTCGCTCCAGCTGTGGCGATAAGCTGATGTGCAGCAGCCCTGGCTCAGCTCTCCGCTGCCATGAGTGAGCATTTGGCACCCCTTACCATGGAGAGCCAGAGCAAGGCTAACCCGTGTCATTGCAGCAACACACCACACACACCATATGTGCCTCTATATGCCATAGCGTATGTCATATATGTGGATGTATACAAATCCCTCCATATGGGACTACCTAACCGTAAGTGTGCATATGTCAACTACTTTCAGCTGCATTATCCTCAGGTAAAATCAGCCGACATGTTATGTACATTAAAGCAGGTGGAAATAGGAAGGGGAGGGTCTAGATCCTGGTGTGTGTATCTCCCACCCCTATAGATGTGCATGCTTTCACCCATACACCGTGCGTTACCCCAAGCAAAGAGCACCCCCATCTGAGAGCTCCCGTGAGCAGTGCAGTGTCCTCGGGCTACATAAGGATACACAGTCCCACAGAGGTGGATTTTAGTGGCTACCATCAAAAAAGACAGTCACACTCCTTTTTTTTTTGCATACATAGCCAGACCTGACATGCCCCTTTCTCCACTCCTCTCCTGAAGTGGCTAGAGGGACAGCTGCCTGTAAGAATCCACACGGCAGTTTCCATAGGTGTGATGCCTCCCTTTCCTGTCACAGGGGCCGTGGCCACCTTTGCAGCTGGACCAGGTCTGTGGTGATGTGGTTGCCTGGCCCCAGCCCGTTGGCACTTCTGATGATGCGAGACAGGAAGCATTCCTTGTTGGCAGCCCCTCTGCCCAGCGACCCAGCACGGCTCACAACCCGCTACAGCAAGACCACGCTACAGCACTGCCTCCGAGCCTCACTTGGTGTGGCCACTGGGCAGGGTCAGGGTGGTCGGGGTGCCAGGGAGAGCCTGGGCTCCACAGGGCTGAGCTGCCAACAGGGGCAGCGTGCTGGGAAAGGCCGTGCCGATCCCACCGGCAACGCCCGGACAAGGTCTCAGGCTGTTCTCCCAGACACTCACCCCACGGAGATGGGGGAAGCCAGGTAGGAGGACTGTTGGAATGCCAGCCCATTCGGGCCACTCATGGGAAAGTCTCCTCACTGATCCATGCTGGGGTGAAAAGACGATGCCACATCATCTCCAGCACTTCTCCTCAAGCAGAGCTCCTGCTCCACAGGAGGACGGGCAAATGTTGCAGAGCGTCTTCAAGCTCCTCATACCCACTGGCTTCACTGCGCCCAGTCCTGTGGCCACCATAGCCTTCTATGCTGACACCCTTTCCCCACCGCCACTGCACACCATGAGGAGCCATCAAAACCATGGGGGGCCACCAAGGGCCACGTGCTGACAGCTCCTGCCCCTCTCCCCACCCCGATAAGGGCAAAGCTGAGCTTAGCAGAGACAGAGTCCACAAGGACCAGAAAAGAAGAGTGAGACAAGGAGAACTACAGCCAAAACAAGAGCGCTCAGGGAGAACTGTCTTTACCGGTGACCCTCACGGTATCTCCTGGAAGCAGTCGGGCGCTGTCTTCTTCTCGCATAGAGATCTGTGTCTACCGTCTCCTGAACCGCTTGCTCTGGAAGCAAGACAAAGAAAAATACGCCTCTGTTGATAAGCTCCCTGCAGTCGTCAGCAGACCCTGCAGGAGACCACCTTGTGAGAGCACCTGGTGGGGGCTAAGCACTGTAGGGCCCTAGAACGGCGCTCTCAAATGTCAAGTAATGGTCCCAAAAGCCTCCTTCCTTGTTTGGCTAAAAATGCCTTTATCCTCTCAAGCTTGATTATACACCTTTTATTAGGTGGACTTTCTTTTTTTTTGGGGGAGGTGTTTGGAAACCAAGCACCTCAACCTCCTGAAGATCATGACTACTGCACAGTGCAGGTAACTGTAGGTTTTACACACTCCAAGAGCCAAGAGAAGCCTTTAGAATTACACCTGGCCTTGCAGAAGCAATATTAGGGGGTCAGTGGCTTGTGTACATATGCAAAAACAAGGGTCTCCAAATAAGAGACCCCACCAAGTCACTGGAAACATGTACATGCTTCTGGTCTCTCTTCTCCTCCATGCTGGCCAAGAAGGATGGTCTTATACCATATGAAGGCACATATCCCTTTTCAGTCCTTTCCTTCTTGCCTTCTTAGGAAGCACTTCACCTGCTGTGTTTCTCAGTTCAAACAGGACAGAAGAACCCCCAAACCACATAGCCAATTAAAATCACTCCCTCACTTGGAGAATTTGAGTCAGATTTTCTCAGTTATCCTTTGGCAAATTAATGCTTAGGAGATAAATATCCTCCACAGATGTTGCAGACCAAAGACAACTGTTTGGTCACAGCAGGATCAGTGCAGGGTCTGACTGAGTTTAGACAGCAAAATGCCCAGTTGCACAGGTGATGCTACTACTCACGAGTGACCATATGTGTCTAGGATAAGCCCACATCTATATAAAATCAAATGCAGGGAGCTGGTTGGGCTTGATCTCATTTTTCCTACAGGGAGCTGGAGGGGAACAACTAACTCAGGGAGGAGGCAAAAAGGACAAAAATAAATCTGGAGTGGAAGAGTTTCATTATTTTCCATAAAAAAAAAAGAATAAGAACTATAATAATAAGCACTAGAATTTTGCTGTTATTGATCAACATTTATCTTCTGGGAACTAAGATTTCTTGTAATAGATTTAATTCTTTCTTTCTGATTTCTTGTGCATCCTGGAGTGTTTTTTTGCTCCAAAAACTCACTGCAGGGAAGAGGTCATTGCCTAGCAGATAAAATACAACCCTCAGAACAGGAGGCTGGGGAGGGACCTGAGTCCTTGACCGGTGTACAGATATTCATGCAAGAGAGGGCAAAGCCATGAGTGTTTTCCCATCACTCCTAGTGGAAGTGATGAAGGAAATGAGCACACTGCATGGGAGAAGGAGCTTCTTCCAGCCATAATCTCACATCTTAGCCCAACTCACCAATCTCTTCCTCAATATTCTCAGTGCTTCCAGGAGGAGTGGTTTTTTCCTGTTCAGAAACAAAACAAAACAAACAAAAAAACAAGCTCAGGTGGGTGCCCCTCAACCTGCCACTTTGCTCTGAGAGAGGATTACAAAGTGCTGGGGATTTCCTGGTCCTTCTTATGATTAACACCATGAAGGTTATGGAGACAGAGCTGGTGCCCTCCTGCTTGCAAGCACCAGGACCTGCTGTCTTCAGCCAACCAAGGCTCCAGCTATACTGCCCAACAACGTGCTTTCCATCCCATTTAGTGCAAGTCCTTCAATTGTGCTGCTGTGCAGACACCTCAAGTCCTTTTCCTCATGCTCTCTAAAAAGTTGATTTTCCTTAAAAAAGCAGCATTGGGCAAATTTGCACTGTTTGTTCCAGAGTCTGGGAGAAAGAGCAAGGAGAAGAACCACAGTCCATCCCTCTGAAGGACAACGCCAATGTGGCTGACATACACACAGGGCAAGTTGGAGAGCAAAGCTGCCCCCAAATCTACAAACACACGGATCCTTAAAGATGTCATGGATGGTTATGTTCAGCATAACCAAATATTAGACATTTCTTGATACTAAAGGTCTAAGCATTTGTGCTACTCTACCTGTAGGCTCTGCAGCCCCGGTTACATAGGTGGATGATGCCCTGCAGACACTCGAAGGTCTCTTGGAGCTGTATTCTCCTTCACCCAAAGGGCAGATCCCATCTGCAGAGTCTAAATGGGAATCTGCCTGGAGTCTATCAAGCAAGACGAGGTGTTCCTAACTCCAGCTGAACAAGGACCATAAGCACCTGGACACCCTGCACAGCATTTCCTAATATCTCAAAGTCAGCCAGCATGTTGTACATAGGGAAGGATGAAGCAGGAGAGTGAGGCCAAATGACAACATTAATTTATTTAGGGCTTCACAGGGTTTCTCAGTTGAAAGCCTGACTACCTTTATCCCACAAGCTCTGGAGTATTTGCTGTTTGGGACAGAAAAGGAAACTGCATCAAGGAGTCCATGGAATGGAATCTCATTTTAACACTTTGGAAAAAAGAAGAATATTTAGGGAGAGAAAAAAAAAGATAAAAACAGCCTCAAAAATCACAACAAAGACTATTTTATTTTTAGGTGTAAAGAGCATACAACAAGAAAACAGTAATTTGATTTAACTGAAGTGATGGGGCTCCTTTCTGCTCCTGTGCAGCTCGGTGCCCCCACTGTTCTTCCCTTGTCTAGCACAGGACTCATCTCAAACAACCTCAACCTTTCTGAGGGTAGAAAGAAGCCAAAAGAAGAGCAGCAATCACGATTCAATCAGTCATGAAATCTGTTATGTCTTGCCCGGCCATGCTGCAAGTGACCATGACCTAGGGAAGAGAGCCGTGGAGGAGCAAGAGAGGTGCAGGAACTTGGGGTCTCCATGAAGATCTTCCCCCCTGGAGCTATGGGCCACCATTTGTACTAGGAGGCAGTGCTGATCTTTCGGGCTAGCAGTTAATACTTGAGTTGGCTTTAGCGTTTTCCCCTAGCACACCTCTGAGGCCAGGAGAGCTCCTGCTAACCCAGCGCTGCTGTGTGCAGGCGCAGCTGCGGCCTCCTGGCTTCGCCCGCACCGCGGCCTGGCGGCTGCAGCTGGTGTTTCGCACTCAAATGGCGAAACCGGTGCTGACCTTTGCGCTGAGGAGTCTCCCGTCGGGCAAGCAGCCTCCCCAGGAGTCGGCCCCGGCACCGAACGCCTGGCGGGCACTTGGCCACGCGCTCCGCAGGCAGCCATCCCCTGTCCCAGGGCTTCCGCTGCCCGGGCGAGTTGCCCAAGGCAGAGATGGGCCTCGAGTGCTGCCCTCCAGCAGCCCCAGTGTTTGCCGGGTGAGAGGGGGCGGCCAAACAAAGCAATGGAAAAATACAGAGCGACGGCGAGTGAATCTCCAGCAAGTTCCCCCCGAGCCGTGCTTTCAGGGCCCTCCCTCCCCCAGAGGGGCTGCATGACATTAACTTGACCTGTGTGGTTGAAGGCCTGCCAGCAGCTCCTGCCATGGCTCGGGGTATCTGAGCAGAACACCCTGGCTCGGTGCTGCATTCTTGCAGGGCCCTGACTGTAACTCAATATTATCCTACGCCGCAGCAACCGGCTAGCAGGAGCTGCAGTCCAAGATTCCTGGAGGCCCCCGGGAGGCTGCCGCAACGGGGACAGGTCTCAGCTAAGAAGCAGAGGCAGTCCCCGACAGCGGAGCTATGGGTGTTCCTGACAGCTCCGCTGACTTGGACAAGCATTGCCCACTGATGCAGCCATGCAGAAACAGCAGGACACCCATTCGGTGGGGCAAGTCCCCTTTTGGGGAGCAAAACTTGAAATGGAGCCATCTAGAGCTGGCCAGAGGGTCTGGAAATACTGCTGGGGCTGAGCTCAGGCCACCAGGTCCACCTGCTTGCAAATAGTCTACAGCAAAACCACGGGCATCCTGGCTGCCAGGCCAGCACACATGAGATGATCTCTTATATTACATGCATCAAGGTGTAACGAGCAGGATGTGCATGCTAAATCCAATAGGATTTATCCGATAGGATAAATCTCACCCAGAGCACACCGCCTCCCGCTGTGGCCTGTGGGGACCCAGCATACATGGATGTGTTACTGCCACCACAGAGGTAAATGCAAGCGGTGATTTTGCTCCGTGCCTCCTTAGACTTAATGGTCGCAAGTGATCATCTTATCACAGCTTGACATGTTATCAGTTGGCAGAACCAAGGCAACGGGCTAAGCGTGTCTTGCTTGCAAAGCAAGTGACATAGTTGAAAATGTGGTTTAAGTGAACACCCAGCTTTTCACACTTTCTGTGTGCTAAAAGCATGTGCATGATAGTTTCTGCAGCTCAGCTGACAAGTTTTATTAAAAGCTATAGAGTTTTTCACCACTTTTTTTGTGCTTCTCCTCACTGAGCTTCCTCCTGGTCGCTTCTCACTGCCTCCCCATCATTTGCCTGGGCCTGTTCTCCTCTCCCCACCCTGCAAGTTATGTGGACTTCACAGCTTCCCATCCAGTCTTCATTACTTAGATGGCCTGCAAGCATCTTCTTCAAGCTTGAAGAAGTTCAGTTACCTGTTCTTAATCGGTTTCTTCCACCCTGCTGTATCACGATTCCTTAAATTCATCTGATGACTCCTCTCACCCAGCCCTAGTGCAACCAGTACCGAGAGCTCTTTCTCCTTCACTGTCTCTGCCTTTATGCTTTTCCTTCCTTCTTCTGACTTTTCATTCAGCCTAGATGTCTCCCGAAGAAATTCGTATCTCCTGAATCCATCCTAAACCTCTTCCTGCCTGAGGAACCTCCCCATCCTGTTTGCTCCTCCATTGATTCACCATCTGACTAACAGTTCAGGAGAAAGGAAGAGTTCAGGGAGTGTTGGGTGTGTTCTGTCCTCACCATATCACTATCACTGCTCAACCATCATTTCCACTCGCCCTCTGTTCCTGATCTCTTGAGCCCCCCTGATCACCAGCCCCTTGTCACAGAATCATAGAATGCTTAAGGTTAGAAGGGACCTCCGAGATCATCTAGTCCAAGCTCTGTCACCCTCACTGTTAAGAAATGTCCCATCTGTTCTTCTCCTCACAGATACTTGCATTCTTCCTCTGATGCACACTTGTTCTTGCTTCACACCCATCTGCTTTTCCAATTTACTGATGGACTCCCATGGACTCTATACTCATGCTGCCATTGGTTTGCTTCTTTTGAGGTCTGTTGGAAGCACCCATGCCAGCAAACACTTTCTCCATTCACCAGTTCTGAACCAAACCAAAGGGACTTTTGATTTCCACCCATGACCTTTAGTATTAATGATATATCTTGATGCCTCTGCCAAGGTGTCTACACCACCTTTCCCAAATTTGAGGTGCCCCAGGCATACCATACCTGTTCTTAGGAAGGACCTTTTTCTCTTTCCTTTTCTGTCTTGGCTACCTTAGTGCCCTTCCACAGACGGTTTCAGCATCTGCATTGCTTTGCCTCTGCATGCAGCTTTTTATTAAGCCTTGGTAATTCACTTTCCTTATCTGACACATGAAGAGGTAACAGGCTGTGAGGAGCCTTTATTCTTTCTCTTCTTGCCTACTTCTTCTTGCCTGCAGACCCATCCTGCCTTTTCCGTGGGGTTTTCTGAAATGCAATATCAAGGAACTGGCTTCACTTTCTGGCAGGCGGAGGTCATGTCTGCTAGGAGCACAGCCCCAGCCTGCCTGCCTCCCGTGCCTCGGAGGTTTTATAGACCCATAACCAACCTGTGAACATAAGCTGCTCTCAAGAGCAGCCTCAAAATGTTCCTCAAAGTAAAGCCTAGTAAAGTGCAACTGGAGGAATGATGAAAATAACCAGGAACTGCTAAGCCTCTACCTTAATCTAGTCCTTCTATTCAACTAAGACCAAAAATCTTAAAAAGACTTTCCTATTAAATATTCCATTACCTTCAACTCCTAAATCCTGAAGTCTTAATCCCCCCAAAGCCCTGATCAGCCTCAAGAATAGAGTATCATTGCCCTACTGGAAGTAGAAAGCCATCATCATGCCTAGGAAATGCCAACCTTTACACTTAGAACGGTTCCTCAGAGGGTTTAACCCAGCTTGGTTGTACATCTTGCTACATGCTCCTTCAAAGCCCTCTGTAATGCACCAACATTTCTCACAGGCCCATCATGTGTCTCTGATTTGAAAATAGACATATGATCAGCTGTAAATCTGTCACTGTTAAGTGCTCGTAGCACTGCTCAGTCATTGAGACTTGGACAGCTAGCAGCCATGCTAGATTCCTTTCTAATGGCCAGCAGATTTTGAAACCCAGTTTGTCAGAAGTGAGGCTAGCTGAAAGAAATGTTTTATCTGAGCGTTCACCTTTTATGCCTGCTAGGACTGGAGAGGCTCTTCCCATTTGACAGGACACCAAAGGTTAAATGTTTGGCACACCTACCCTGCCATGCCTCCTTTCAGCCTAGGAAACAAGCTATTTTTTAACCATCTCAGTTTCAGAGGGAGGGCAGACGCGGGGGAGTCTTTCTCAGTCCAAATCCAAGATGAAAAATATACAAGGTATTTTATTTTATTTTATTTTATTTTATTTATTTTATTTTATTTTATTTTATTTTATTTTATTTTATTTTATTTTATTTTATTTTATTTTATTTTATTTTATTTTATTT
>VZSG01001177.1:37649-52015 GCA_013398315.1 Nothoprocta pentlandii
GCCTCTCTTCAGCGGTGGCCACTGACAGAATAAGAGGAAACGGCCACAAGCTGAGGCACCAAAAGTTCCCCAGGAACTTAAGGAAACATTTCTTGACAGTGAGGGTGCCAGAGCCCTGGCACAGGCTGCCCAGAGAGGTTGTGGAGTCTCCTTCTTTGGAGATCTTTAAAACTCGTTTGCATGCAGCCCTGTGCCACGTGCTCTAGATGACCCTGCGTGTGCAGGGCAATTGGACTAGATGACCTCTAGAGGTCCCTTCCAACCTTAAGGATTCTATGATTTTATGATTCTATGTCACATAAGCCCTTGGAAGATCAGATAAAAGATATTTAAAGCATCCACTTGAAGGCTAGCTACTCTCTATGTACAATTTCTTGAGATATTTAGGCACCTTGTCTAGTGTATTTTTAAACACACTTGACTTGAGAAAGATTCCTTCAGAACTAAGGATTTGCTTGGACAGGCTAATGCAAATGTCTTACCACATCTTAACAGAGTTTACATTTAATTACAATTTAGCTAATAAACTCTAGACTGGAGTAGCTGAAATCACAACTGATGAGGAAAAGAACGCACCAAGTAGCAATATTTTAGGACCTTGTGGTAATATAAATATGCATCTCTCTATATATACATAAGAGACAAACCAGCAGTGCTTCCTTCTGAAATCAGTAACAGGGGTGCTAGTTCTTATAATTCTGACGGAAATTTCGCCTTGAGCTGTTATCAGTTTAGAGCAGACACCTAACCTGAGACACTAGGGCACTGCCTTTACACCATCGAGTAGTGACAAAAACTTCTAAACTATTACATCTAGCCAGATGACAGGTATTTTGTCCTGAGGTTGGACTAGGTATTTATTAATTTATGTGTGCATTTAACTGGGATCAACTAGGATGAACTCTTCCCCTGACAGTAGCAGTCTTTCCCAAAGTCCCTGGACTTCATGGGGAGACTATTTCTTTATCAGACTGTGAGTCCCACCAGCTGTACGGATACACCAATCAACTGTACTCATCACGAGAGTTTGTGGAGCCTGGAAAACGAGTCAAGAACATTTATAAGGGTCAGCTGAAAACTGTGACCAAAATCTTAAAAATCTAGCAGTTGTATTTAGCAACATGCTGGACTAACTGGTGGGAAGGCAGCACTGTTCTGCACTGCTGTTGTTTGGACCACCAGCTCTGTTACCTCTAAACCACCTTTTGCTGTGCCATAGAGAGGGACAGGGCTCTCATTGCCCAGACTGGGCAGTCTGTGTGACTCGAGATGCTGACGGGATGAAATGAACTGTCCTCTGAGGATACCTGTAATCTCTTTTGATTACCGAGGGAGCCCCAGGTATCTCAATTAGGCTTTAGATGGCTTTTTAGCACCTCAGTTAGAGCACTCCTGAGCTGCAAATCTGCACACTCATCTGATCTGACTTTCGGTACCAGACACCAATAGCTCAGCATGGTAGGGGCAAGCTAATGGAAGAGGGTTGGTATGTGGTTAATGACACTATCATCTGAGGTTACTTTAGTCATTTTATTTTTGCTCCCAACTTCAGTGCTCCAAGTCTCCGTGGAAAGTCCCCACAGAGGGGCTGAAGCAGGGCACCTAAGTCAAAAGCCTGAAGTTAGGTGGCACGAGTGCTCTTCAGGTCACTTCTGCTCACCTGAAGAGGTTGGCAGAAATCTGATCACAGATCTGGTAACAGGGACCTGAGCACAGAGAAGAGGCTGATCACAACTTCTGCTCGATTAAATGGATGCCTCTCTATCAAATGCTGGGGACATTGCTACTCTGCAGTGCAGCCTGCAGCACAAACTGGAGTGGAGCGCTTCAAGGATGAAACCACGCTGACTTCTACAGTAAGGGCTTGCTTGCTTGCTTGCTTATAGTCCTTTTCTTCTAGACCTGCCACCTCTTTTCTTCATTACTGGAGACCTGTAAAGACACTACTAAAAAGTAATGTTTTAAGAATGATAGTCAAAAGATTTAGGAGCTGAAATGCTCCTCAGATTCAATGTAGCAGGTATGACACAGGCACTTCAGCTGTGCCATGAAAGAGAAAACAGCGACCATGTGGCAAGAAAAGGGTAAATTTGCACATTCAGCAACAGTGCTTGGCAGTTACATAAAATATGTCAGGAAAAGAAACACTGGAAGTAGCCCAGGCTTCTCCAAAACATTCACTAGTTATCCCCAAAATAACATAAACGTTCTGCTCTTTGTCTCAAAGAACCAAATGTCTCATCACACAGCACAATGACAGTAACAAGCGGATAATGTATGCAACAAATACTGTGTTGTAGTTAGCTTTTCAGCCAATTGGAAGCTAAATTTCATGAATTATATAATTCTAATCTGTTAGACTACAAATAGAGCTGCTGCTTAAATCTCCCCAGCAGCTGAGTTAAGAAGAATGATTCAGGGAGAAGGAATTTCTGCACCTGTAAATTGATGCTTGGTGCTTATGATAAGCAGCCACAGAACCTCTGCTCATCTTGCCAGAATTTCCTAGGCCTCCTAAATAGCAAGGAAAAGCAGAGCAGAGTCACCTGCTTGTACTGCGAGATAAGTTTTCCTATATTTCATGTGCCACTTGGAGCAGGCCTGATCAAAGTCAAGGCTGAAGCACAATCACAAAATTTCACTTTGCCGATCCACATCCCAATATCTGCCTAAAACACTTCCCTGGGGACACAGCATGAACACAGAGGAGTTATGAGACTGAGAGATCTCTAGTTGCTGCTGAGGATATCAAGATGAAGGAGAATCTGCACATAAGCAGAGACTTCAAAAGAAACTACATATTGTTTTTTTTTCTATAGAAATGCTCAAATATTACCATGTTAGAGGATGTATAACTATCTGAACAGAGATATTCAAAGTATTGAGAGATAATCAAGTATCCAGACAGAGATTTTCAAAGCCTGACCGGACGCAGTCCCGGATAACCTACTCTAGTTGACCCTTCTTTGAGTAAGGAGGTTGAGCTAGGCCATCTCCAGAGGTCCCTTGAGACCTTGGCTGTTCTGAGAGTCTGTAAGGAACTTTCTGGACCAGGTACACCATGAAACACGAGCGTGGGAGGCAGCGTATCTTTTACCAGATGATATAGCTAGGAAAAAAAGCAAGGAAGCCTTTGGGCACACAAGCCGTTCTTGATCACTACGCCTGTAATGAAAGACATTCTCTCTGCCTAGAAACCTAAATCCTTAAAGAGAAGACGACAGCTACAACACAGACCTAAATAGCAGCATGATGGCAGGCCTTGAGGGCATTAGAGAACCCCAGCCTAAGGGTAAACTTGTCTCAGCTAATCCATGTAAGGTGTTTCTTGCTGCGGGGTGAGATCCACACGGACAGTTCAGCTCACGACTGAGTTAGTCACAGGTTCTGAGAGCTGCGTAGGAGGCTGAGGGACGGACTGAGCTCTCGCCAGCAGAAGCGGCAACGCCTCTTGTGGCACAATTCGTACAGGCCCCAAGGAATGGGCTAGAGGAAGCCTACTGTTCCAGTAGATCCGGGAAAGGCCAGTACTGACTCACCAAAGGCAACCCTGCGTATTTATATATACTTTCTCCTGCAGTTTTGCTTGTTGAGGTTAACTTGGCAACATTTCAGATTTCCTTCTGACTTGTCCCCAAAGGCCCATGTTCTACGTCTCATGAGACCTTAGTGTGGCTCAAAATCTGGTTTTCCTGGGGTGTAAGAAGCCTGTGCCTCGTTGCCATCTGTCCCCATTCGTTTTTCATTGCTTCTGAAAACAACCCCAAAATATTCCTGCTCTGATTATATTTAATGAAGTGGAAGACCCTTTGAGTACTTTTTTTCCCCCTAAATAATCTGCTTACTGATGTGTTGCACCTACTGTCTCTCCCTGTGCTTCTCCTCCTGTGCTCTTCACTGCTAAATCCAAATCCACTTATTTGCTCCTTTTGGCTGGGCAAGAGTCACTGGACATTTGGGAGAATCTAGAAATAGTTTTTATATCATTTAATAAATTCAAGTGTAAAAGCAAATAGAAATATGTAGGAAAATAGGGATTTTATCACACTAGGTAAGGCCTAGATGTGTGCAGTGAATGACATGGCACCCTCCCCAAACCTCCGCCCCAAACCCACCTAGCTGCTTCCGAGCATCTGCTTGCAAGGTGATACAGCTGTCCCTGCTGCACGGCGGGCTAATTGGAGGTCATTGGTACCTGACCAACTGTGGCCAACAGCACCTTGATCCAAAGGCCACTTAACTTCACACCCCTTGAAAAATCTAAAAGGCTTCTTACCGATACTAGCTGTGTTATTCTGAATTTCCATGGATTTTTGATCTTGAACATACTTTCCAGGGCCTGTTCTTGCAGCTGGTTGCCATTTGCTCACTGTCTGCACCCATCACAGGTTTTATATCACCCCAGCACCAGCAGAGCTGCTGGCTTTCTCCGAACTGGGCAGGCCAAGGCAACAGGGATCCTGGATGTGGCTGCTTTAGACTAGGACAGACACATGGAGGCTTTAAGGAAAGCCCTTAGCAGACTATCCCATCTCTTGTAGACAACACAGAGGATTTCATTTTCCAGAGAACATAATCTGCCACCTTCAAAGAACTTAGATGCTTTTAAAGAGTTATAAAATGCTGAAAATAATAATAAAATAACAGTAATAATAAATAATAAAAAGGCTACCCCTTCCCTGAGCAAAAGCAACAACCTCTTTCCTCTACCTGGGCCGGAGACCCAAATGCCTTCATATGTGGCCACACAAGCCGCTGCTCTCCGATGACACATAAATCACATTCCAAAGGGACCTCAGCTCTGCGGGGCAGCGCGTGTGCCCAGCTAACCACCACAGCGATTCTGAAACTCTGCTGAGGCTTAGACTTTGCCTGGCTGACAAACAAAACCCTTGCTTGGCATGAACCCTCCTGCGAGCATGGATGAAGAGTTAAGCCTCTCGCTGAAGCAGAATTAGCCCTTGCGCTCTTGACAAGCTCCTGACAAGTGTTTGTGTCCATTGTGGCTTCTTTCTCACTACTCCCTCAAAACAAGCGAGCAACAAGAGCGGACTTCTGCTCTGCTTCTGCATGATTTCCATTGGCTTTGCACTAAAGAGGAGCTTACATTAACGTCAAGCTTGTGGATAAAATATGATCATTTCTTCTGAGCAAGTGAAGCTAAATTGCACTACTTTAACTCATATAAAAGTAGTGATCACAGCACACTTCCTTCCCAATTCATGTTGTACTAAGATAATCACCTGTAATACAACAGAAAAAGAAAATAAACTAATGCTTACTTTGCACCATAATCCATTTATGAAACTGTTGCTTTACTTATTTATTTTGGATCTGCAATAGATCTAGTAAAACTAAGAGTACCTTCTTGAGCAAATCAAATGTGCCAACAAGTAAATAATCACATGAATGACTCCTTCTGTCACATATTCTGTGCAGCGTAGTCTCACATTTTGTATATTCTCCCCTCTCCCTATAAATTGGATGTATCAATTCCCCTACAGAGCTAGGGCTGCTCTTGAAGAATCAAGGACCCAGGCAGCCACGGAGCTCACCAAAAAGGCTGCAAAGCAGTGCTTTATTCACTAAGATATTCACTTCATTCACTAAGAAATGTCTCAATTATTTTGCAGGGAGCTGGTGTCAACAAGCAGGTTCTCCCTAAGGTAAAGGCTCCACGTTGCAATTCCCACCTTGAGCCGGCGCAGGGATTGGCACGGCAGGCTACCTGTCTCAAGGATGAAGAATACAAACAGCTGCTGTAACACAGCCTTGCACAGAGGCCGTGAAACTCTGTCATCCCAAGGGCAACATCTGATGTATTGCCGTGAGGATAACGATAAAAATATAAAGGCACGCATCTGGTTTCACTCTCTAAAAAAGGTCGCTGGCCAAGGCCGGGGAATTTTGCGGGCACACAATAGTGCCTCTCGTGTTTGCAGAGTGCAATGTGCATGATCATCTTGCCAGGTGAAAAAAATAATGCAGTATCTCCAAAGACTTAATATTATATATCATATCATGTCATATCATATCATATCATATCCAGCACTGCCAGCTAGGGTAGGTGTCTGCAGAGCTCCTCTATGCAACAGGACCAGATCCTTACCTGAACCAACTGGCAAAATGCTACTTTGGATGGGCAAAGTGGGTAAATTTGTAAGAGTTAAAGAGCTGTTATTTCCCTAAGTAAACAAATAATCTGCTTCTAAGAAGAGAGGCAGGAACATAATCCACCACAGGGATATGCATGTGTGCATGTATGATAATATGATAAGCATTAGCATCATGTTTAAACCTGGAGCATCCACACAACTCGTGCCACACAGAGCTACACACGAGCGAAGTGCAGAAGTATGAATTGGGTGTCACGCTTCAGCATAGAGCAATACACCCTCCTTCCCAACCCGCTTCATGGATGCCTACTTCAGCAGAACTCACTGCTTCAGCCAGGAGCTCTGCACCTGGTAGAGTCAGAAATTCTCTAACGGCCTCGTACCTGAACCCTTGTGTGGCTCGGCATGTGCTGAGAAAACGCTCTCTCCTTCCCTGCGTGCTCTTTAGTTTCAGACGTAGCATCAGCGACTCGGTGCTGGTGCTGGTGCTGGTGCTGGTGCTCGTGGTGGCCCTCCCGTTTCCTCGCTTCCGAGTCGAAGAAGACATGGGTTAGCCTCTCCAGATAGTGCTCCAGTTCCTCCTGGGTGTGCTCCAGCTGCTTGCCAACAGCACTGGGGAAAAAGGAGGAGGGCGGCGGGGGGCTTTTGCTTTCCCTGTCCTTCTTGGCCTCTTCCAAATGTGGGTTATGCCTCATGAGAAGCAGCACCATAATAAGCAGGATCAGGCAGAGATACACAACCCAGACTTCTTCCATGGTGGTGGTGAGATACCAAGGGGCTGGTGCCGGCTGCTCTACTTAGAGGTTAAATAAGGAAGTCAAATATGCCGAATACAGGAGATGTTCAGTGCTTCCAATGCTTCACCATCCACAGGAGAGGACTGTGGCGATATTGAAAGCACTGGGTCAAAGTTCAGTTTTTGTGCTAGCAGCACGACTTACAAAGCTTCCTTCGGGTCTCAACGTGCAAGCAGTGAACAGCAAGAAGTTTTAAGCCAAGAAAATAAAACTACTTCCTCCTCGGAGTGAAAAAGCTTCAGCAGAAAGATACAAGTTCGACTGTTCCAGCTCCTTCAAAAGTTATTCAAAGACCACTAATTCCTCTTTTTTTCATGACCAGTTGTAACCACTTGGTATCTTCAGAGACAGGGAGTCCTGGAAAGCCCTGGTGTTAGGCACGTAGCAGCTTCAGCCAAAGGGGCTGCAGGTCCAACACTTATTGCTCTTCAAATAGCAACTCCTCGAACGTTTGAGTTGTCGTGCTTCAAATGGGAAGCTCTTCTTCTTTCTAATTCAGACAAAGGATAATTTAGAATTGCGGGTTTCCTCCCTTAGGACAGATCAAATATTTTATCCTGTAGGGGTCATTAGATGCCAAGGCTACAGTCCACCCCGAGCAAAAAATTCAAGTGGCAGGAGGGAATCGGGTGCCTGGAGCTGCAGATGGGGACCCGCTCTGCTGGTCCTTCCTCTCTGCTGTCCGTGGAGCGGGGAGGGAGCCCCGGCAGAAGCCGCCACTGGGACTCGGGAGGTGGTTTGGGCTGCACCTGCCAGGGTCCCTGCAGGCTCCTGGCACTCTGCTCCCTTCAAGCAGCCGTTGGGCAGCCCACGCGCCAATAAATCCATTTCCAGCGACCAACCCCAAAGGAAGGGATTGGGAGAACTTACCAATTAGCTCCCAGCATTAAGGTGAACAGCCAAAATCGAAGGAGGGGCGAGAAGCCACGGGATGGGGCCAATCCGCACGGGGGGGTGGCCACGGGCACCACTCGCAGCCCTTCAGGCCCGGGTCTCTCTGCAAGGGGATTGCCTTTCCTAACCTTTGCTTTAGGATCTTTTTACAGACGACGGTGCCAAGCCTAAAAGGAGCAGCGAGCACACCCGGGTTTCTGCTGCCTCTGCATGAAAACCTTCTTGGGCTCAACACACCCCTGAAACCAACTCTGGAATTCTTCACTTTGTTTGCAGCAGTGACCCTTCTCTGCTCTGCTAGATCTCCTTACTCACTTTAGAGATCAATCCTCAAGTTTTCTGTTTCAGGACCAATGCTATGGAACAGGTTGTGCTCCAGCAGCAGTGCTGTGCTCTCCCCTCCATTCTCGCCTTGCTTTAACTACTTCCCGAGGTCACATCCACACTGGAAAATGTGTGCAATTTGCTGGAACCTGCTGCACTGCCTTTGGTGGAGAGTCACCCAAGAAAGAGGGTAAAAATCACAGTTCCCCCTTTCACACTGATGCAAAGGGGTGGCACAAAGCGGAGGAGGAGCAGACAGGCAGGACAGACATGGGCTTGCTTGTTCTGGGGTCTTAACGTGGTAGGAAACAACTCCAAGCAGACGGTTTCTCCCTCCTTGCCTGCACCACTGGTGCTCAGGGCCTGCAGCATTCCTCATGTGCACAGGTTACAGTCACTAGCATAGCAAAGCCCTGATCAAATTTTGGTATTGTTCCTTCTGTGAGGCACAATTATTTAGGAATTAACTGATACATCTGTCAGAAGCGCAGGCATCATCACCTCGACTATCTGAACAGGCAGCTGACATGGAAAGACAAAATGTTTTCTCCACATTTCACCCGTGCAAGTGTCCTGGTTTATCTTGGGTCAGATCGAACGGTTTTGAGGAACATTTGCCTTGTGAGTCTCCAATGTTGCAGTCCCATTAAAGGGATCAAGGAGAGGGGTGGCTTGGCAAGTCACACCGTATGTGAAACCTGCTGCCCACCACGCCAGCCTCTCCTGTGGCAGGAAGACATTTTTCCCTGCTGCTCCGGAGGTCGGAGCACAAAGCTGGCAGGATTAGGCTGCACCAAAGATCCTCAGTAGGATCTTTATTCTACTTGCGAATGCCTGAAGAACAAGCCAGTCACGTACAAACGCTTCCTGGGATACTCTTGGGCTCTCAAAGGACAAGATTTTATGAAGATTTATCAACTCTTAACTTCACCTGAAACAAGATGGGGGAAAAAATCACTATTTCTCCAATACAAGCTGCATAAACAGCTAGGTGAGAAAGGAGATGTAATCCATATACAGCATGTAACTAAACCTTGGCAAGCAACATGAAAATACCAAAATTTGAAAATATCTTTTCACATTTAATACAAAATTCTGGAAATTCTAACCGCGTCTGCAAAATGCTGTCCCGTGTTGTTCCATCAGTCAACGTGACAACAGTGCTCATCAAGAAGGGAAGGAATTGCCTGAGCTATTCACTTCCAGTTTATTTAGGTCTTCTGTATATTTTTGCTTTATTGGATCTGCTATACAGTTTCAATTCCCCCTTGTGCCTTTGAGCAGCCATTATTTTAAATATTTAAAACAAATCCTCCAGATGCAATTTACTTTGAGTCTTCCATTTCTTGCTTCTCATACAGCATGACTGGCTGGGCTGTAAAATACATCTGACACTGTATTTCTTTCTAAAGTTCTTTTGTTTCTTCACCTTTTTAGGACTGAATGGGGAAGACTTTCTGCACGAACACGGGTGACAGGTTCAGTGGCTGAAGCAGTGTGAGCCACCAGAGCCGTACAAGTAAGTAGAAAATATAGATCAAATGCAACAGAGTTCATGGGCTGTCACAGTTCGTTTCACTGTCACCCAAGATTTGGGACAGTCAATTTATCTTCTGAGTCACTGCTGGTTGCCACTGGGGTACTAAGGTAAGCTGCATTTTTTAAGGACTGACCCTACATCCTCCCCAGCTGGTGAGGACTTGACTTCAGAAACTAAAATTTTTCCTCTCTGGAAACACTTGCCTGACATCCCTGAGCTAAAGTAAATCAACATCTGCAGTTCTCCGTGTCTGCAGACAAAGGAATGAGCAAAGATGACTTTCCTGATTTTCCTCTTAGTTCCTGAACTCTTGAAATGTTGCATTTAATTAAAGATGGCACCTAACGTCTTCTAGATACCAGAGTCGCTGCTGCTCTTTTGAAAAGCAAAAGCTTCTTGTGTGCCCTGGTGGCCGAGAAGGCCAACAGGATCCTGAGGTGCCTTAATAAGAGCATCTCCAGCATGCTGAGGGAGGTCATCGTCCACCTCTATGCACCCCTTGTGAGGCCACATCTGGAGACCGTGTCCAGTTCTGGGCTCCCCAGGACAAGAGGGATGTGGAGCTGCTGGAGAGAGTCCAGCGCAGGGCTACCAGGATGATCAGGGGCCTGGAACATCTGCCCTAGGAGCAAAGGCTGAGGGAGCTGGGCCTGTTCAGCCTGGAGAAGAGAAGGCTGAGGGGGGACCTGATCAGTGTCTGTAAATACCTCAAGGGAGGCAGTGAGGAGGCCGGTGTCCCTTCAGTGGTGGCCACTGATAGGACTAGAAGAAATGGCCACAAGCTGAAGCACCACAATTCCATGGGAACTTAAGGAAAATTTCTTAGCAGTGAGGGTGACAGAGCCCTGGAACAGGCTGCCCAGAGAGGTTGTGGAGTCTCCTTCTCTGGAGATCTTCAAAACCCGCTTGGATGCAGCCCTGTGCCACGTGCTCTAGGTGACCCTGTGTGTGCAGGCGGTTGGACTAGATGACCTCTGGAGGTCCCTTCCAACCTTAAGGATTCTATGATTCTATGAAAAGGTGAACTGCTACAGCATGAAGGTCTACTAGGTACACTGAGATCTGAAGTCGTATGTAGAGTACATCTCCACAAAAGGCACTCTAGTAGGCAATCTTTTTTTTGGGGGGGGAAACATACAGAGATTCCTAAGTAACATTTTCCCTGCATTCTTCTGCCCATCTTGGGTTTGCAGGCAATTTGGCATAGCTTTTAGCTGCAGTTTTAATCTAGAACCTTCCTAGAAAAAATTGAAGTAAAAATTTTCTTGGGAAGTCGAGAATCTGAATGAGTCTGTGTTAGATGTCCTGGGTGATGCCGAGGGGGATTCTGCTGAATCCTGGCTTTTCCTGCAAGCTCCAGTGCGCTTCCGCATGACCCGGCAGCTCTTCCTGCGGATGTTTTCCTTCACTTCCACAACCCTGGCAGATTTCATAGCTTGCAGAAGGGAGAAGAAAACAAGAAGAGGGGTTTAGACAAGTTACATCCCACTCTACTGAGCTATGTGGAGGCTGAGCGCAAAGGAGGCTCTGCAACCACAGGGAGCCAACACTCCCTGCACGCAGAGTCCCATACCTGCTTGCACGAGCTTCAGCTGTTGGCACCAGTCCTCCTCCATCCTCTTCCTGTAGTCTCCAAACAAAGTTCTCATGACCTGGCGCTTCTTCACCAGCGGGGCCTTGTCACTGCGCAGCGTCTTGATCGCGCGCAGAGCCTCCTCCGCTGGAGCAACAGCAAGGACCAAGCCGCAGTTTAAGACTCCACCAGGGCCCTTTCCCGGCACACCGGCCTGCCTGGCAGCCCTGCCTGCTCCCTCAGACCTCACCTTGTTTAGGACTGGGCTTTTGTGTCTTCAGGCCAAGCTCCAGCTGTTCCACGCACCAGTCCACTTCTTTTTGCAGCTGGTCCTCTGATTGCTACACAGAGGAAAACACAAGGAAATAAGTCATCCAAATATTTCCCAAAGGAAAATTTCCCTACAGTATTTTTCATGGGATACATGTTAAATGATGAACAAACGTTCTGTTGTGACTTGCTGTCTCTCTTTGATGGGTGTAGTATCTGGCTGCCATTCAGAAGATGCAGTTCTCTGGAAAATGCTCCAGGATTTCAGGATATTAAAGAAACTTTCAAATCAACTTACAACGGGAGAAATAAGCATTAATAATAATAATAAACTAAGCTGCCCACAGGGCAAGCAATGGACAAGACCAGAAGCAGAATCTTGATGTATCAAATACCATTTGGAGGTAGCTCTGCATCTTAACTTTGCTATTTGTCTAACATGAATAAATTCTCCTCCCTGATGGCAAATGATGGGGTCAGTGCCCAAATCAGCACCCACAGCCTGGCCCTAGTGGCAGTTACCTGCCTTTAATTCTTTTTTCCTAAAGTAAGTGTGGTCCCTGGTCTCCCAGAGGTTGGTTATCTGCCACAGGTCTCAATCCCAAAACCACATAATGTTTCAGCACAGGTCTCCAGCAGACAACAAATAAAAGCACTAACTTCCTTTCCCTCATTCCCTCAACTGACTAGCAGAAAAAACAGCTGCTGTAAGAAACAATCCTTGTTTTTCAGCTTGCAGTTAATATCAGGCAATAACTGATAAGCTGTGCACAGACATCGAGTTTCTCTTCTATTGAATGGTTTATAATTTACGGGATCCTATCTGTATTCAGATACCTGAGAGGTCTCATCCTGGTGTGATGCATCTTTATTCAGACATTCTCTGGCTTCTGCCTTTGCCTTCCTGCTTATCTCAGATTCTTCTTTCTCCTCTTTACTGCTAGATGCTTTTTGTTTCTTCTTCTTCTTCTTCTTCTTCTGGGCCGCTCCATCTGCTGCTGCTTTCTCTGCCACTGCCTCCACTCCAGGAGTGCTCTCTGTTATGGGGCTTTTGGACATGAAATGGCCTCTGTCTTCTCCAGCTGCACTGTCTGTCGTCTGAGTCCGCTCAGGCTTTTGTGAGGCCGAACTCTCCAGCCCACCAGGTGATTCTGGGAGCCAGGAATTACCCAGCCCTTCACAGTCTGCTGCACTCTCTGTGGGTTCCCTAGTTCTCTGGTTCACTAGACCTAGCGGGGCTGGAGAATGGTCTTCACTTGGGATGTTAAAGTTGCAAGTGAACTTGGGTTCTTGTCCAGAGGCAGCAGAACTCAAGGCTTCATTCAAATTCTCTTGCTCTGGGGCTCCTACATTAGTTTGTTTCTGCTCAGAACCAGCAGCACCAGGAGCTGCTCCCAAAGTGGTGCCGGTTGCTGCCGGGTCCATCTTGGCAGCTGTGAAGTGGAATCGGAAGCTGTTGTCACACGGGAACCACTCTGTCTTTTCTTCAGACACTTGGCCAGACTCTTTCCTGTTCACAGCACCTGAAGGCTGCCTGGCTGCACTTCTGTTTCACCGGCTTCCAGACCTAGGAAAGGTAGAGAATGTCACTGTCAGTACATGGATATTCCTCCTGTGGGGATGTCCCTGCTACTGCGGCCCCCTCTGTAAGGCAGAGCTGTGGGGAGCCAAAAGCCTCGGGATAAAAACATCTCAAGAAAGGAAACAAATATCAAATCCCATGGAGGGACAGTTCAACATCACCTGCTTTCTCCCCGCTCTTCAGCTCCTCAGCCATTTTGAGCTGCTAATCCCCATTTGTCACTTCTTCGCCAGAGGCGTCTCCTGGGAGTGCAGAACCATGATAAACTGCTGCGTTTTTCCTGCTGCATTTGAGAAAAAGATCAAAAGAGAGAAGAAACAGGTTGTGATGGGCCTCACAGACCATACTGCAGGATGCTGATGGCCCATGAGGACCAGAGCCTGTAAGTGCGAGGCTCCTTTTAGCCGTCAGCAGAAGCCTCACGTACGACTTGAGAAAATATCTGCAGCCAAGTCCTGCGCATTCACCCCGGAGCCCTCAATGAGCCCATCGTGGAGCTCCCCGTGCTGGAGTTCTGTGCTGCTTCCCCTCATGCTCCCGGCCTGTCCTTCCTTCCTAAAGAGCCTGTATCAACCTGCAACACCCCAGTCCGGCTGTTCTGCTGCGCCTCTGCAAGCACAACGGAGTCACCGCCCTGCTGCTGTCCCAGGAGGACTCGCTGCTCCTGCTGCCTTCTTGTGCTCGGCTCCCATCTCACCATCCCGTGTGGGAGCGGGCGCCCTCGCTGCTTCCTAACCCTATGGACCCAGTGCAACAGAGCACTGTAAAGAAAAAAACAGCCCTAATGACCAATTCCAACACAGGAATTACTGCTCCGTGCTTTGGCAGGCACGTTACGGAGGGGCCCGTGCCCGCGCCTGGGTGCCAGGCACCACTAGCAGGAGCAGGATCCGGCCTTCACCATGAACAAGCCAGACTGGGCAGGACAAACCACACGCTCCTCCAAAGTGCTTTAGAAGACCTTCCCTTCCCAGTGGTTTCCTCCATGCGAAGGGCACAAGAATGAACATCTCCAGGGGAGCCCTACGCGTGTCTATGGGCCGGGCAATGCAGAGGATCCCCTTAAGAGCGGAAAACGAACCGCAGCCGAACCAAACAACAGGCGATCGGGCAGGGAAAGGAGGCACCTGAGCGAGCAGGGAAAGGAGGCACCTGAGCGAGCAGGGAAAACAGGCACCTGAGCGAGCTGTGAGGGGAAGCGGTGGGAAAGCCAGGCGGAGGAGAGGCCCGTGCGGCTGGGCCAGCTCCTAAGCTCGGTTTAGGCACCTGG